>JAABKK020025483.1:0-17033 GCA_011634745.2 Catotricha subobsoleta | reverse complement strand
AATCAAGATAGTAATCTGCGCCAAATTTATAAATGTTATCGATGAACGTTGTCCCATACGGATTTAGTCCTGAAATAATCAGAAAAAAAGATATAAAAACAAATGTTCAAATCGTTGGAAATTGTTTACTTACCGAAAATCTGATTTATTTTCTTTGGTAATAGTCTGCCAATAATGCCCGCAATATTAGCTCCCACTCCAAGACCAACTAATGTTATGCCACATAATTCACGTTTTCTATATTTAAGCATTGGTAAACCTTTACTTATTAATAGATCGATAAATCCTGCAATATATTTTCCTATTTTATCAAGGTTTTCACGATCAACATTCGCCTCACCAATTTGCCAATCGACCAAACAAACATTAATTTGCACATTTTTTTTTTCTTTATATTCTTGAAGCCATACTTTAAATAAATTTAACAAAATATTTAATTATTTTTAATCGGTAAAACATTAAATCGCTCATGTATTAAATATGTATTCATTTATTTAATTACATTTTCCAGCTTCTCTTCCTTCCTCTATATAAAAAATAAATATTTAATTCTTAAATTTATTACAAACTTCTATAGTTTGAAGTGATACAATTAATATAAATTTACAATGAATTCATTTTAACTGAAATGTTATTAACATTCTTTCTCAGGGCGGTAAGCTTCAACTCGTGTAACCCAATAATCTCGGGTAACCCGAGTTTCGTCAAGTTTAGTTGAAGTTTATCAAAAGCTCAAGTTACCCGAGATTCGTGGGTTACACAAGTTGAAGCTTACCGCCCTCAATGATATTTATGATTATTCTATGGTGTTAGTTAGTTTTTATAGGATATTTAAAGGTACACAAAATTTGTATTTTATAAAATGTGTTACTTACGAATACGTTGACCATTTTCTTGAGAATCGTTCATATCAAGTATTAAAAAACCAATTGATTGTTGCATGTCAATTATATTCATAACATCGTTTCCGTTTTCGTATTTTGAATAATCATCCATTCTTATAAATATAAATATACACATAATGGCAGTACATTTGAATTGTAAAAATGATTTTGTTATTTACTAGTTCTCAAATCATCCATTCTTATAAAAACAGCTTGCAATAACGAATTGTAACACGACTTCATTTGCATAACAAATAAATAAACAAAAAAAAACCAAAGCAATTCAAAAGCCCAGTATGTATATTTTTAATAACCATTGAAATCCGACCACTCACTCCTGAGATACAAAAAAAAAGTGATAAAAAAAAATTTACCAAACCAATTCTTGACTTTTTTTCAAAAATAAAGTAATAAACATACATTTTAAACAAAAAATAAAAAAAAAAACAAACAATCTAAATTCATTATTATCTTAGGTTAATATGCAATTTGTTACTTACCCTTCTTTGATGCAATTGATATTCACATTAAATCCTTCCGATAAGAAGTCTCCTGGAAATGGCAATGGAGTTTTTCTGTCTTTTCCAAAAATCCAACTCCATGCTGAAGAATCAGAGGAAGGCAAAAAATTAATTGCCACGTAACTAATAATAATCAAATGATATAGCGGTGGAAACTTCTTAAAAAATATATTCATCGTACACCTTTATTGACTTCTGAAACCCAAATGTGAATATAAAACATATCGACGAGATATATATAGCAAAATTTGAATTTTAAGTTATTCAATAATAATCAATATAATAATAAAAAATTACTTCTGAAAAACAGTACTCAATAACTTTCGGATAGAAAAAATATTAAAAAAATTATTTTAATCTATACTTGCTATACTTCAGTAGTATTTGTTTATTTTCAATTATGTAATCTAAATCAAAACAGTATAGCGACTGGAGTTTGACCATAGCTAAATTTTTTATATGAAAGAAATTCTTTTACGAGTTGTTGCAAATGACCAGGTGATCATTTTATTGTATGGGTGTTCTTCAATTGAGAGCTATCTTCAGGGTCAATTGATCAAAACTATGCTTTTTAAAAAATTTCATTTTTTTTTTTATCGCAAATTATCTTTTGCATTATTTATAGAGCCAAATGCGTGTACATAATCAAACAAGCAAATAAAATGATATAAATGGCTGTGCGAAGACGATATTCACTATATATGTAGACAAGTGTGGCAGTAAATATGAAAATATAATTTTAATCTCGTTCTTGTACGAAACTGCAGTCCGTGTCTTAAATGATACAATGAACGACAACGTTTTGCCCACATTTTTAAATGCAGCTCGCATACGATTTTTTTGTACTACGCTATCCTTCAGTGTTCTTCTATCTATGTTGCATTTCTATTGGAATCCCACTGCTGGTTATACTTACATTAGTTGAAATCTTCTAATTTTAAAACTATAAAAAAAAACAAAAAAAATAATAATTAAATATTGTACTGTGTAATATATTGGAAAATTATATAGTACCAATAAAATTTATAATACGAAAATATATTTTTCAAATATCTGAATATTTTACTTGTTACGCATAAGATACACTTTGGTATTAATTGAATGATCAAAAACTTTCTGGAAGTTGATAAAAGATCTAATGTCATATTAGAAAATATTCGGGATCATACCCATCTATCTCTTGTGAGATATTAATATTAGTTATTGGCATTCCATAATAAAACCACGTCAACTAATAAACTAGACACGTCAACTAATAAACTAGACACGTCAACTAATAAACTAGAAGTTTAATAAATAATATAATTTTAAATAAATTAAAAATTATATAGCAATGTCTTGCAATTATATACTTTAGTACACCAGATAGTATTTTAAAGTATTCTTAAAATAATTATGTTAATATCACTCTAAAGTGTTATTATCACTATGCCTAATATTGTTAAATAACGTTTATAGAAGTAATTTAATTTTTTAATTGGTGGCAAAAATTATTTTTTTATGGAATATTTACTAAATGTGTTACGAACACCTCTACCGAGCTGAAAAAATATTTAGCACAAATAAAACTATTTTAAATTCAGATTTGAAATGCGTTTTGTTATTATTATACTTTTTTTGAATTCATATATTTGTTGCTATGTTTATAATCATATATTTGATTATTCACATAAGCTCATAATTCAATAAATAGATTTAAATCCTTATCGTAAAAATGCAAACTCCTGAGAGGCATTGAAAATAATTAAAAAGAGTACAAAATATTGGGAAGTAAAAAACAGTTGTTTAAACAAAAAAGTATATTCATTTATATAAAATATTGGTGACGCTGCCGCTTTTGGGGTGTGCTAAAACAAAAATAGAAAAAAATGTTAAATAATTATTTTTTATTATATATCTTAGGGCGGTTAAAATTTTGAAAAGTAAAAAAAGTACAAATACTTTTTGGTCATATCTAAAAAAAAAAGAATTTAGTGCAAAATATGAAGTCTCTAGCACCCCAATTAAGGCGGCTGAATAGTGAATAATGTCATATTTTCCATACAATATTTTTATAAAGTGGTCTTACAGGCATTATTTAAAATAGGCCATGTTCAACAAAATGCACACATTTTCAATAGTTCCTCTAATAACTTTTTAACAGAAATGAAAATGAAAAAAGTGCTTCATACACGGTATGTATAATTCAATTATCTATTTTAGCTAAATAGTCAAAGCACGTTTCAATAGATATGAAACACACAAACATATTTCAATCAAAATATCATCATTAATAATTAAATTTAAAATAAGTAGAACATATATGGCATGTAAAAAGGTTCAAGCTTTCAGAATATATATTAACTTTGTAAATCTGTTCATGGAATACCCAGGAATACGTTTCACTAGATGGCCGTTTTTCAACATTTTGACTATTCAGCCGTCTTAAAGTTTTTTGTTTATTTCATCATCATTTATATACTTAAATACAATGTCATTATTTCGTTATTCTTAATCGGATTTCAAATATGTCCATACATAATATATATGTGTTTTCTGCATTTCATCATTACGCGCAATTCATTTCTATTCATATGGCGAATATAATTCATATTAATTATTGCTCTTGTTTTCGATAAAGAAATAGGTATCAATTTTATAATGAAAAGAAAAAATATAAAACATTAATAATATTTAAGTTGATTATCACTCTCATTATGACTAAGCAAATATCTAAAATGATAACTACCTAGTGCGAGTTCACATTCAAATTATCATTATTATTATTGGTATTGGTATTATGTTTTCGCTGATATCTTCTAAATGAAAGGCCGTACAGAGAAATCATCCAAGCCAGGCTCCCACTATTTTTTGAAGACGAAACTATATCTACAACCATCTCAATCCCACAATCCGTTCAGAAGTTATTAACTGCGAATTAATATCAATACCCTTGAAAATGATGATAATTTGAACGAGGTAATAGTTAATATTTGAAGTGCGAGTAAAATTGTACGAGTATTCTTTTGTTTTTTGCTTGAAACAATGACAATAGGTACTTACTTACATACATATGTTTATATTATTTTAGAAATGTGAGCCACATAATTATCGTTTGAGCTTGCGCTTAACATTACTTTCATCTTTCATGTTTCTTTAAATACGTAACATTTTCTATTTTTGTTATAACCGTAATGATTCTAAGATAGAATATTGTACAATTGTACATATTATTTAATCATGTATACTTTTTTGGCCAAAAAAAAAAAACTTTCCCTTGCTGAATAGTCAAAATGTTGAAAAACGGCCAACTAGTAAAACGTATTCCTGTGTATTCCATGAACGGATTTACAAAATTAATATAAATTCTGAAAGCTTGAACCTTTTGGCTACGTGACGTAACTTCCCAAGACATAACTTACCAAAGCAAACTGACTTAACGTCCCAAAAATAAAATTTGAAAACTGACTTTTCTTCCCAAAGCAAAAATGACTTAACTTCTCAAGAAATTTGGGAACAAAAGTCAGAGAAGAAAAGTCATATGAGTGTGGGAAGAAAAGTCAAGAAACATATTTTTTTTCGAAACTGACTTTACTTCCCAAAGTTGAAAATACTGATTTTCTTACAAAAGCAAAAATAACTTAACTTCCCAAAAAAAATATATAAAAACTAAGGCGCTCTAGTTTTTGGCCCAAGATAAAAAAATGGGCACAAGAAAAAAGAAAATAGACCCAAGAAATAGGAAATGGCACAAGAGTAGAGAAATTGAGCATATGTTAATAGCTTTGAGAAAGGAAGCATGCATTATTATATTTTGCTTTACTTCCAGAAAGGAAACATGCACTCACTTTCGGGTAGGTGAAATAACTCCCAACTAAATAACTTCACAAACTTTTGGTATTTATTTTCAAATTTTTGAGAAATAACTCCCAATTCAACGATAATATTGGATTTCTTATCTGTTTTTGAGAACTGTGAAAATTAATAATGCATGTGGTTATAAATATACCAAGTCGATATATGCAGCACACGTTTCCTGGGCTGATTTTGAGAACTGTGGAAATGAATAGTGGAATCGTAACCAAGTCGATATATGCAGCACACGATTCCTCGGCTGATTTAGAGAATTTTTCATAAAAAAGAATATTTTAATATTTTCTGGCTTAACGCTCTCTAATATTAATTTTTATTTATAAGTTATTTTATAATATAACAGAGATATAAATGTATGTCTTATATTTATATATATGTTTGATTGTGCTATACCTGAAGCAATCTTTTGTATACTACAGCCGCGATTTTTGGTTTTCCAAGCTCCATTTTTGGTTAAAAAATTCGCGCCGCCTTTAAATATATTATGTATTTCAAAGCAATGCTATTAAATTTCATTGTTTTTCTAACTAGCTTAATAATATATGTTTGATTATGAAAATGAATAGTGGAATCGTAGCCAATTCAATGTATATAGATATAGAATTCCTTTTCTGCTGAGCCCTAGCGGGGGAACTATGAAAAGAGTTAAATAATGCTAGATATCAGAATGGTGATATGGTAGCCAAGTAGATCTGTACAGAATCCTTTTTCTGCTGAACCCTAGCGGGGGAACTATGAAAAAAGTGAAATGATTCTGGATATCAGAATGGTGATATGGTAGCCAAGTAGATACAAATAATGACGCCATTTAATTCTTAAAAATTAAATTTTGTTGTTTGCTATATTGCTGTATTACAGCAATGCATGGACGAAATAACGTCGTTTTGTACTTAATTTATGGTCGAGGTGTAATTCGATGTCCAATTTTTTTTTCTGTCTGTATAAATAATTTACGTCTAACATGTGTCCTGAAAAAAAAGCATTTGTTTTGTTGGGAATGAAAGTCAATTTTTTTGGTAAGAAAAGGCAATATTTTTGGGAAGAAAAGTCATTTTTAAATTTTGGGAAGTTATGTCTGTTTTTTTTTTTGGAAGAAAAGTCAGGTATTTGTTTTGTGGGAAGTTAAGACAGTGAACTTTGGGAAGAAAAGTCATGGGTAAAAAAGACATAATTTTGGGAAGAAAAGTTATGTGTTTTTGTGGGAAGTAAAGTCATAAATTGCTTTGGGAAGTTATGTCTTGGGAAGCTACGTCACCTAGCCCTTTAAATAACGCCTGTAAGACTGCTTTATAAAAATATTGTATGGAAAATTCGACATTAAGAAAAGTAGTCATAGTTGTCTCATTTTATCCATTCAGCCGCCTTAACGTTTTTACTGATTAGACTCCTCTTGAGTACCATTAAAAAAAAACATTTATTTCATGCAATAGCTAATTGAAACAGGGTGCGTTAGTTTTCGGAACAAAAAACGAAATAATGCCAGAAATCAAAAACATTTTTTTTTTTTTTATTATTTTATTTTTATATATCATTTATTCATTTTTGTGTTACTGACATTAATGTATTTTGTTTGAGAGTTTTTGAAGGAAAGAGATAAGTAAAAAACTTTATGTATTTGGTATAAACTTAAAAACTAGATAACACTTAAAACTATAGAACAATCAAAAACATTTAAAAACGAAATAGCACCAGAAAATTTCTGGCTTAATTTCGTTTTTGCTATCTGGCAATTAACAAATATATTAAAGACGATAACAGTAGCAGCAACAATATCAACTCATAAGAAAAATTAAAGTAATTTGAAATTGGAGGCCTTTTTAATAGCTCTAGAACAGGAAATCGGAAACCCTTAAAATATTTTTCTTGAACTAAACTTAACCCTTAGAAATTTTACTTTATTTTACTCTTTTTTAATTGTTAAGAATTTTAATTTTATTTGATAAGAACCGAAACGTAAGAAACAAACCCCTAAAGACATGAAAGCAACTTTACTATAAAAAAAAAATCTCTGTATTTTATATCCCTATTAATTGGTAGTACTAACTCAGATTCAAATGTTTGATTATAATTTATTATTACTTTCATAAAAATCTTTGAACGCGACCTTTTTAATTTGACTTGAAATTTATATAAGATTTTCAGATTTAAAAAAAAAGTATTAATTTGCACAAATTGCTCGTGCTCAGATTAAAAAAAAGATACTATAACATAGAAACAGGGATGTGTGCACAATTACGCATTAATACAATCAATCAATTGCCGATGTATCAAATAAGGAATCTATAATATATAATTTTAATAATCGGCAGATACGTAGTAACTATACAATAATTAAAAAAAACTTGTAAGATATTATATTCAGAAAATTAAATACATATTAATTAAATGATAGATTAATTGTTGACTTTGAGCATGCGCTATATATATATATATATTAGTTTTCCAACTTTAATTTAAATGCCACAAATTAGAAATAAAAATTTCAGATTAACGTTATATTTTATAACTAGCAAAAATATAAAATATCGCTGTCTTCACGAGAAAATGACTCTTATTAAAAAATCCAAAAAAAAATCGTTCTTATTAGAAAATGTACTGAACTTTTCATATAAATTTGAAATAAGTGTCATTTTCTCGTGGAGACAGCGATATATGAATTATCGACTATTTTTTTTACATTGTCTTCATCGTCATGATGCAAATTAATTGTCGACAATAATAGTTGATGTGTCCACATCCATTTTTGCATAGAGCACATAATAGAAAATCTGTCTAATTTGCTTAAAAACAGATTATTGAAGTATTTGAGATGACGTGCATTTTTTTCCAGCTATCTATTCGTTTTCTAATTGCTATGTGAGTAATTATTGTATATATTATCGAAAAGGTACTCATAAAGATAACTGAGCTGCTGGAAGTTACTTATCTTATCACGTAAAAATTGTACTTTTACACAACCGGTATATAGTAGGTATATACACAAACACATCTTCTATTCCTGTGCGATCGCTAATATTATTTTGCTCAAACAATGGAAAATTAAATTATTGATATAGGTTATTCATGTTCAATCAATATTATATAAAATAAATAACAGTCTCCGTCAATTAACTAGTTTCATTAAACCAAGCGGCTAGCACGATTACAAACCAATTCTTTTCATAAAAAAAACTTTGGTTAGTTTACATTAAGTTGCTGTTTTGTATTGTCGCATTATTAATATATCATTAAGTATTCGGTTTGTTTCTCTCTTGTTCATTTTAATATTAATAAAATTATTCTTAATTATTTTGTATTCTGGTATCGATTAAATGTAATATAAAATATGAGTGAAATAAATGATCAACAAAATACCATCAATAATCAAATTGATAGAAAAAGTGTTTACAACAATATTTCTATAATTCCGTAAGTATTTATTTTTTTTCTCTCTGCATTGATAGAGTTATACTTAGTTATTGTGTAGGTATATTGAATATTTTTGCACTGGTAGTTAAACGATTTCAAACTATTGCGAAATTCCTCATGGTGTGAATATCATGTTGTGTGTGTAAACACTTTATTTTTACATCACGTAATATGTTATAATACTGTTTAATATTTAAATATATAGTATACAGATTTTTAAAATAATTCTGGGATAAGCGTCAAATACTCAGAAACGATATTTAATAGATCTCGTGTAAGTGTAAGCGAGTCAGGATATATAAAAATGTGTAAATATTTTAATTGTTTCTACTGGTTTTGATAATGGCTAAATTTAAAGTTCCTCTGATATATTGAGATTAAAACCTAGATTATATCATGTATTATTATTTAATTACAGATTTTAAAGTAATTCAATATATACTTACTGCTTCTTAGTTTAATTTCAAAAGTTGGTAAAAAGATTATAGGCGATAAAATTCAATCAAAGTTGCGAACTATAATTTATTTTGTATGTCATATTTAACACATTTATGTGAAAATGGAAAATGACTGCAATATTTGTAATGATGTCATAAAAAAAACGTGAAATTTCTTATTATGTATTTTCTCCTCTCTGTGCTCTGTGTTCGAGACAATCATAAAATTGTTTAATTTAAATTAATGTATTTTTCTTTTTGATTTTTAAATTTTACATATAAGTAGTCACTAATCTGTTTTAAAAATTATTTAAGACTGTACCTATGTAGGAAAAATTACCGGGTGACTTAATAAATAATATTAATAATAAATAAGAAACATTCAATTTAATTAGAATGATCTTTGGATATATATATGAATTATTGAATTTTTCTAATATCAAATGAATTTAATGCATAGAAGTTTTATTGTTGCTTGATAATTTCGTTTTCTATTTAAGTTTAATTTAAATTAGATGGAGATAAATTTTATTTATTTTTTCATGATGTCTGTGCATTTACATATTATATATGCTTATATATTTTCTTTTTCTTATTAATGTCAATTCATTTAAGTTTGTTATTTTCATATTTTATTATTATTAATGTCAAATCATTTGATTCGGCCAAAATAATTTATTTTAATTTAATATAAATCTGACCAATATGGTTGCAAATAGTTTAAATTTTTTGTTCTATTCGCACATTAATTTTGATAACAGAAAATTCAATTAATATGTAAATAACTGACGAGGAAAACAATAAAATTTATTTTTATTTAATAGATATGATAAAGAAATATGTAATTAGTATGTAATTCGAAAATTCACAGCGTTTGAAAACTTTATCAATCATCTATTTTTCCTTAAGGCTTAAAAATGAGGATGAAAAAGAACAATCACATAATAATTACAATAATAACGACAACAACAACTTAGAGTCAGAAATTAAATTGGAGCCTGTCTCGGAAATTCCTCCTATATCATTTTACAATTTAGTAAGTTACTTTCGCCGAACAAAGTTTAACCGTTTTAAATATTTTTTTTTTCTTTTTTAATAATATGACATTACAGTATAGATATGCATTCATTAAGGATCGAATTTTTATAGTAATAGGTTTTTTATGTGCTATTTTGAGCGGACTATCGATGCCAGCAAATACATATATATTTGGTAATCTTATAAATGTAAGAAATTAAAATGAGTGACTCACATTTACCGATGACTATTATTTAATTTTTTATTAATTTCAGGTAATGGTAGAACATGGTTCACTTACATTACAATCATATTTCACAAATGTATCGAATAGTGATGATAATCGGCAAGAAACAACGACATCACAATCACATTTAGATGAAACAACAGCTTTTTTTTTAAGTGAAGTTGGGAATTACGCCATTTACTGTACGATTAATGGATTCATGTTGATGTTTACAAGCTATTTGTCAATTACGTTATTTAATTATGCTGCGCGTAATCAAGTGAATACTTAATTTAAGATTTTGGTTTATTTTTCTATTGAATTATTATCTTGCTTTACATTATATAAAAATCAAATTTCAGATTTTCAGAATACGTGAGAAATATTTGCGATCAGTACTTAATCAGGATATCAGTTGGTATGATGTCAATCGAAGTGGAGAGTTTTCTAGTCGAATGAATGAGTAATATGAATTTTCTCTTTTTTTTATCGCAATCCAATTAATCTAATCTACTTTCAATTAAACAGAGATTTAACAAAATTAGAAGATGGACTTGGGGAAAAAGTTGTTATGTTTACATATTTTGTTGTCGTATGTATTGGGTCAGTAATATTAGCATTAATCAAAGGATGGCAATTAGCATTGGTGTGTTTAGCATCAATGCCAATTACTTTTATTACAACTGGATTTATTACGATTGTATGTAAATATTAATGTATTACTTACTTATAAATTAAATGAATTCACATATTATAATAAAAAAATGGGTTACTTTTGTCTACTAGATTATATCAAAACTATCCAAAAAAGAAATGGAAGAATATGCAAGCGCAGGATCTATTGCTGAAGAAGTTTTTTCAGCTATTCGAACTGTTGTAGCGTTTGGTGGACAGCAAAAGGAATCGGAAAGATATGCTGAAAAAATTACAGCTGCACGCAATATAAATATTAAAAGAGGCATATACTCTGGTACGGGTTTTGGACTTTTATGGTTTTTTATATTTGCTTCTTATGCAGTTGCATTTTGGTATGGAGTTGATCTTGTCTTAGAACAGGCATCGTGGCCACCAAGTGAAATCGTATACACACCTGGTGTTATGTTTATAGTAAGTACTTAAGGATATGATTAAACTGATGAGTTAATTTGTTAAAAATCTTTTTTAGGTATTTTTCGCTGTTCTATCGGGCGTGTCGCATCTAGGAATGACATCAGCGTTCTTACAATCATTTGGGATTGCAAAAGGAGCAGCTGCAAAAGTATTTCATGTTATTGAACATAAACCAACCATAAACTCCCTAACAAATTCACTCGGAGTGCAGCCAAATGAATGCCATGGGAGTTTGAGCTTTAAAAATGTATTTTTTCAATACCCTAGTCGTGTAAATGTTAAAGTTTTAGAAGATATTTCATTTGATATACGAATAGGTGAAACCGTTGCACTTGTTGGTTCTTCAGGAAGTGGAAAATCATCATGTATACAGTTGATTCAAAGATTTTATGACCCAGTTAAGGGTGAGGTGAGATTCTTGACCTTAGGTGCTTTTTACATATTACGTAACGCAATTTTCTATTTTTTGTTTACCCCACTCCCTCTTGTTAACTTACTATACTCCCCCCCCCCGTGTTACCGTTACGTAACGCAATATCAAGATTTTTAATTTTTGTTAAATAAATTATATTTTATTTAATACTTTTTAAAAATATGAGTTTACGTAAAATCGATGAAAACTACCACCCCTAGCATAACACCAAGTAACTTTTTATCGAACGCTCTTCCCCCCTTTAACGCGTTAGTAATATATGGACATTATCATTGTTTTGTTGAAGCAATATTTAATATATTCACGTTTATAGATTTTGTTAGATAATGAAAACATTAAAGCTCTAAATGTGAAATGGCTACGGTCTAAAATTGGTGTAGTTGGTCAAGAGCCCGTTCTTTTCGGCACCACAATTTATGAAAATATTCGGTATGGTTGGGAAAAGGCTACTACAAAGGATATTGAAGCGGCAGCCAAATCAGCAAATGCACATAATTTTATACAACGCTTGCCAAATGGATATAATACATTGGTTGGAGAACGTGGTGTTCAAATGTCTGGAGGTCAAAAGCAACGAATTGCAATTGCTCGTGCTCTAGTGAGAAATCCAAACATTTTATTATTAGATGAAGCCACTTCAGCTTTAGATACAGCTAGTGAGGCTAAAGTTCAAGCGGCATTAGAAATGGTACGCGTATTTAAAATAATTTAAATTCATAATTACTAATACTAAAATCTGGGATATTTTATTACAGGCCAGCAAAGGGCGAACTACAATTATTGTAGCTCATCGATTGTCTACAATTAAACATGCTGACAAAATCATAGTTTTAAAATCTGGCGGAATTGTCGAACAGGGTACGCATGACGAACTTATGCTGCATAAAAAACATTACTTTGAACTTGTGACTACACAATTGGGATGTGAGGAACGGGGTGAGTTAATATCTTTAAAAAAAAAAAATGTTATTAATTATCAAAAAATTTCTCTCAGATGGAGATCTAAGTAACAGTACTTTAGTATCTAATGCGAATGGCGTTGGTGCTGATGAAGATTCAATTGATATTATTGAAATTAAAGATAGCACCACAGATAACTTTAACGAAAGAGCACCGAAAACATCATTTTGGAAAATTTTACAATGGAATAAAAATGAATGGCCATATATAACTGTAGCAACAATTTGTTCGATAATTATGGGCACGGCTATACCTTTATTTGCAGTTATTTTTGGCGACGTAATTGGCGTTTTGTCACATCCAGATCATGATTTTGTGCGTAGCGAAACATATAGATTTTGTTTATACTTCATTTTGGTTGGGATATTAATTGGTGTGGCGACGTTTATTCAGGTTAGTTAATAAGAAGACACTATGTATATGATTTATGTATTCAATATTTCTTTTAGATAGTCACATATGAAATTGCTGGTGAATTATTAACACAACGTATACGAAATCTAACATTTTCACACATACTTAAACAAGAAATTGCTTGGTTTGATGATAAATCAAATGGTACAGGTACATTATGTGCTCGACTCAGCGGCGATTCAGCTGCTATTCAAGGAGCGACGGGACAACGGATAGGCACAGTTATTACTTCAATAGCAACACTCTTATTAGGAATGCTCGTTGGAATTATTTTAGAATATCGATTGACATTAGTAGCATTAGCTTTTATACCATTTATTGTTGTTATCGGTGCATTAGATATTAAAATGATAGCTGAACAGAATATCGGCAACTCAAAAGCGATGGAAGAATCTACAAAATTAGCTGTTGAATGTGTTTCAAATATTCGAACAGTTACTGCACTTGGTAGTGAAGAAATGTTTCATCGAATGTATATGAAGTTACTAGAACCAACTATTCGAAATGTTCACTGTCAAACAAATCTTCGTGGTATTGTTTATGGTATGGCTAGAGGAATGTGGTTTTTTGCTTATGCTGCATGTATGTTGTATGGAGGAAAATTAGTTGCAAATGAGGGACTTCCAATTGCAACGGTATTTATGTAAGACAATTTACGGTATTTTTTTTAGTATTTAATATGATAATTATTTTCAGCATTTTAGCAATCTAAAAAATGTTTCAATATATTTTTCTTTTAGCGTTACTCAAGCCATTATAATGGGCAGCACATCGGTTGCTAATTCATTATCATATGCTCCAAATTTTCACAAAGGATTAATGTCGGCAGCTAAAATTGAACAACTTCTAAAACGAGAACCAAAAATTAGGGACCCTATTAACAAAACAACAGATGTAACAAAGAAAATTGATGAAAACATAATTAAATTCTCAAATACTGATTTTTCATTTCCATCGAGGCCTGAATACCAAGTTTTGCAACAGCTAAAATTGAGTATCAATGATGGACAATCAATAGCATTGGTTGGGACATCTGGTTGCGGCAAATCCACTTGTTTACAATTGATCTTACGTTTCTATGATGTTGTTGGTGGTTCGGTCTCTGTTGATAATGAAGACGTTCGAGCGATACCGCTAGAACGTTTACGATCTAACCTTGGTATTGTTTCACAGGAGCCATGCTTATTTGACCGTACCATTGGTGAAAATATTGGTTATGGTGATAATAGCAAGGTTATTTCACACACAGAGATTATCGAAGCTGCCAAACAAGCAAATATTCACAACTTTATTGCATCACTGCCTTTGGTAAGCGACGAGAGTATTCATACATTATCGCCCGCCGACCTATATATTTTAATTATTTAATTATTTTTTAACAGGGCTACGAAACCCGAATAGGGGATAAGGGAACCCAATTGTCTGGTGGACAAAAACAACGTATTGCTATCGCAAGAGCCCTTATACGAAAACCAAAAGTTCTTTTATTAGATGAAGCCACTTCTGCTTTAGATATGGAAAGTGAGAAAATTGTTCAAGAAGCATTAGATGCAGCAACTGAAGGAAGAACTTGTATAACAATTGCACATCGATTAAGTACAATTGTTAATTCAGATGTAATATGTGTAATTCACGATGGTAGTATTGTTGAAAAAGGAACACATAAACAACTTTTAGAATTAGGAGGTCATTATTATCAATTGTATGCAAATTCAATTCAAACAAAGTAATTTTTTTTTGTTATACGTTCCTTTAAAATTAAATTTATTTTAACCATTCGGATGAATTATTTTATTAGTCAGTAAAATAGTGCCAAAATTAAAAGTAAGATTTATTTCCACTTATTACACAATTTTTAATTATTATAATTATGTTAAATAGAATTTATATTTATGTAATAAGTAATACGTTCTTTTTATAATAAAATATGGAATATAAGACAAGTGCGGGTTTACTTAAAAGTAAATAAACATCAATTTGCCTCTTTTACTTGAATTTCATATTTCATTTCTTTCAATAATGTTTGCTTTCAACTTAAACTGTATAAGAGTTGATGATTAGCGTCTATTGGTAAATATAAAAAAAAAATTAAACAAGCTACATACAAAATGTTTGTGGTCATACATGCACACGGGATGGGCGTAATACCTTCTCCCTTCCCTGAGAAATTACCATATGGTGATTTTGGTCAAAAAAGTATCTTTTTATTTGTAGAACTTTTTGTGTTTTTTCGATTCATTGATTATTTATTTGCGGGTATTGTATTTCTTGGGTATATTTGGATCAAAACGACAACGTTATTTTAAAATGTTTAAAGTTATAGGTTCGGTCTTTTTGGTGACCATCATCAACAGAAAATAGTATTTTTTTTATGGTGTTGAACGGATTGAAGCAGAAAAGCCCATTTTTAAGTCAATGAACTATACACGAGAAATAAACAGAATACAAAGTGATTTTAAACTTTTAATCATATTCTGACTGAAAAACAATAAACTTAATATTATCTATAAAAACCATATATTTTGTAAGACGAAATCAAATTAATAATCATTTCTCGTAATTTTTAAGTGGGTGTTAATCGCTGAATGACAGTGGCGCCGACTTCTAGGTAGCCCGGGATACATGAGCAACCCATAGCAATCGGCTGGGGGTAACTAAGCAACTCATAGCGCAAAATACGATTTTTACATAGCACCGTTCTTCTCGCGGTTTATACTTTTTCATAGTACGATTTCCAGAAAGCGCCGTTTTTCTCGAGGTTTAGCAACCCATAGCAGTTTTGAAAGTCGGCGCCGCTGCAGTGAATGCAAATATATTATTCCATACAATTACATATTTTTAATCTTGACCTAGTAAGCGCACTTTTATTAAGTGATATAGATTACAGGTATTATGATAACTCTGTCTGGAATATCAGCTAATTGTTATTAAGTTATTTCTGTATTATTCTTTCCAATGTTTGTAAATAAGAAAAATATTTATGCAAAAAAAAGAAGGATATATAAATTAAAAATGTAGCACCGCATTTGCATACAACTGAAAATATTCAATTATATTCACTTAAAATAATACACAGAACTATAAGTATATTATATATCTTACAAATCATACGCTTTTAATACTGAATAAATGTTGGGATCCAGGGGCGGACTGTCCATATGGGCAAAAACCGGTATGGCCGAAGTTTATTGTTACCGCTGGATTTTACAAAAAAAAATTAAATGCGGTTATTTTGATTTTTCTTAAGAAAAGGTTTTTTTTTTAGTCGATTTTGTTAAGAGAACGTGTTTTTACTTCAAATTTGAAAAAAATCAAGCAGGTATGGATTTTAAATTATTTTTTTGTCACTTTTTAGACCATTTCGATTTTTCTCAAAATTGAGTGGTTGGGTCAATATATCGAAAGACGCTGAATTTTTATCCGACAAAATATATACTTGTATGTTTTGGTTATGAACTATTTGGTTAGTTGGTCATGGGAACCAATTATTTTTTACTTCATTTTTGAAAAAAATGAGGTATAGGTTTAGTGATTTTTTTTTTTTTTCGCTTTCTTTTGGCTTTTTCTCAGGATTGGCTGGACGAATATATGTGTTTTAGTTTTGATCAGTTTTGGTTTTCAGTTCGAAATTTCGAAAAAACGGTTTTCGAAAATGGTCGATTTTTCGTTTTTTTGATTTTTCGACTTGACGGTTCAAAAAAGACCAACCCCAAAACCTATATATTTTGATTTCGAATAAATTCTGCGTCTAACGGTACTTCAATCATCAAA
>JAABKK020025472.1:0-16368 GCA_011634745.2 Catotricha subobsoleta | reverse complement strand
TTTGAGAATTGTGAAAATAAATAGTGGATATGTTTCAAATATGATGTATTCAAAACTCGTTTGTGGCACAGTTTTTGAGAATTGTGAAAATAAATAGTGGATATGTTTCAAATATGATGTATTCAAAACTCGTTTGTGGCACAGTTTTTGGGAACTGTGAAAATGAATATTAATTTGGGATTTTTGTCTTTCGGCATTTTGTCTTTCGGTATTTTTTTTTTTCGGCCAAAAGGGTTTCGGTATTTTTTTTTTTGGCAAAAATGGCTTTCGGTATTTTCTTTTGACAAAAATGGCTTTCGGCCTTTTTTTTCGGCAAAATTGGTTTCGGCCTTTTTGGTTTCGGCCTTTTTGGTTGCGGCCTTTTTAGTTTCGGCCAAATGGGCGGTCACCATTGTTTCATGGGGAAGAAACGTTATCCGATCACAAATCCACGGATGCGTACCTTGCTTTAGGTAACGAAAGAAAAAAGCAATTCAGCAAATGGGTAATCGCTCTCCATCACGAATCAATAGTCGAAGAGCATTCTGCAGCACTGGCGTCGATTATTGTGGCCCCATTATGCTTCGTTCAGGCACAAAAAGATCACGAGTCAGAGTAAAAGGTTACATAGCCGTATTCATATGTATGGTCACAAGGGCTATACAATTAGAGGTAGTCGACGACATGACATCGCAGGTCTTTTTAGACGCCTTTGCAAGATTTACTGGACGTAGACGTATTCCCATCGAAATGACGAGCTACAACGAAACCACATTCAAAGGCGCAAATAAAGAACTAAATAAAATTCGCGATATTCTAAGACGTGATGACGTTAACTCTAAATCAACAAACCAAATGGAACTTCATTCCACGAGGCGCATCCCACCAAGACGGTATTTGGAAGGCCGTTGTAAAATCAGCAAAACACCACATAATCAAAGTCATCGGCAATCAGTCAATGAATTTCATTCAACTATAATCAACATTACTAGTGAAAATTGAGGCATGCCTAAACTCGAGGCCTATCCAAGCTATTTCAGACGACCCATGTGATAGCTTAGCACTTACCCTAGGCCACTTCCTCATTAATTACATTACCGGCACCCGACATTACAACAACACTCGTATTAAATATTACCAATTCACACAACGACTACAACAAGATTTTGGCGCAGGTGAAATTCAGAATATTTAACATCATTGCAGGCACGTAACAAATGGCAAACACCAAAACCCAACATACAAATAGGCGATATCGTTATCATCAAAAATGAAAATCTTACAAAAGCAAAGTTATTCAACTCCACACAGGCGACAACAAATTAGCCCGAGTGGCTACAATCTACAGCGCAACTGGCACGTACAAGAGGCCCATACAAAAACTATGCGTTTTGCTCATTAAAACGTCCGATTAAAGGCTGATCCTATTCAGAAATTGATATTTCAGCCCAGGCGGCAATGTTCAGAATAACCAAAACCAACTAAATTAGCATCACAAAACAATATTTGTCATATACACATACGGACTCTCTGGCCGGTATTTTTATACTTTTTCACACTGGCAAATTATGTACCGGCCGATACAGTCAAATTGTATTTCATATAATATAAATTAATTTTTTTTGCAATAAGTATTTCCATTTTATTAAGCAATAAGTTTCCATCCCTTATCTAAACAGTTAGATTTACGTTAAATTAATAGTGGAGAGGTATTAACCTAAATATTTCCGTAACTTAGAAGTAATTATTTATGTTGGATTTACGTCAATTTAACATGAATATTAACTTAAATTTGTAGTTACTTAGAAAAAAAAAATTTGGTTTAAATTATGTTAATTTTATATTAATATTAACCTCAAGTTTTTCTTAAATTAATAATGTTTATTTAGATTAGATTTACGTTAACGTCGTTAAATTCAAAAAATGCAAGAACCAAAAATGCGTTTGTCATCTTGAAAAAAAAATGAAAACATAATTGTATAAATATAAGGTTAATTTTTCATCAATTAAGCATAGATAGTATACACCTCGAGCTGAAATTCGCGGCTGATATTCCATTTATTCATTTAAAATTAATGATAAATAAAATCTGATTAATGTAAAATATTCCAAATTTTGTTGCGCATTATTATCTGTTAACAGATTTCTGTTATTATTAATAATAAATGAACAAATGAATTTCATCCGGCCAAACATCCATTTTTGCATGTTAAGCAGCTTCAAGTGGAGATCATTCACCCATATCCTACAACTAAATGCTGAGAAAAGTTGGGTCTTCAATTCTTCATAAAAAAAAAAAACGAACCCAATACTTAATATTTTTTCTAAAATGTTCGCCGTTTATCGGCAATTATTAATTAATTTAACATAAATAACATTGCACAAGTCAAACTATATATCTCTGTAGAAAACTATAATGACAGTTTCTAGAAATTTAAATATTAATTTTTCCTCTTCTCATGAACGTTGCAAATTTCAAACCGGTGGAATATTATTACATTAACAAAATATTTATTAATTATAAAATAAATCGTCCGATAAGTTCTCACAGTATATTTATAAGGATAAAAAAAGCCTTGACAATGACTGAAAATTCGTCCACTTGAATTTTGTAAATTAATTTTTTTAAAGAAATTTTCAGCGATTTGAGGCACTTTTTATGCACTACACGTGAAACATGAAAGTGCATACTAGATTTGATTTTTTTTTCTCTTCTTTTTTTTTTGTTTGTTCCTCCTCTAATCTTGGGAACTAGTGAACGGATGGAGACAAAACTTATACTATGTTGTAAAGCAACTGAATGTGATCTCAAAACTAAAAAAAGGTCAACGGTCATGGCGAAAGGTCAAAGGTCATGGACAAAGGTTAAAGGTCAAATGTAATTTTTCTCAGAAACTAATGTATCAATCGGAATAAAACTTATACTATGTTTTAGAGTGTCTGAAACTGATCTTGACCACAAAAGGTCAGAGGTCAAAGGCCATTTTTTTTTTTTTTTGTTTTCTCAGGAATTAATGGGTGGATAAAATAATGATATGTACTATATGTTTAGATTGACCGAAACTGTTCTTGATCCCAAAAGGTCAAAGTTCATGGGCAAAGGTCAAAGGATAATTTTTTGTTATTTTCTATTTTTCCCAGAAATTAATAGGTGGATAAGGATAATACTTACACAGTGAACTCTCGATATTTGCAACAAGTTCGTTCTGGGCCATGTTGCAAATATCGAATGGTAACTTTTTTTTAAAGAAAAATGCATTATTTTACTATACACACATTGAACGGTGTATATTAGAGCAATTTTTTGTAGATTTGCTGATTTGTTAGTTACTTCATTTAAAAAAAAAATGTTTTTGCACTTTGTTTTTCTTAACAAAAATGAAGTTGTGTTCATTGGCAGCTTGTTTTTTCTTACAATTGCTTTTGCAATGGATTTATAAGTTCCGATTTTGTCGATAATTTTCAACCAGTAATGGTTAATTTTCTTATTTTACATCATCTCTTATATTTGGAAAACCTGCCATCACTCCCATTAAAGTTCTTTCTTGGGCTATAAATATTTTTATGGATTTCCGTGGCTTTTTCTCTCATTATTAAACCACTGACGGGTACATTTCTTTCACGTTGACGTAAAAGTTATATGTTTCCATTTCTGGAAATTCGTACTATTTTAAATGTTTTCTTTTCAAACTACCAGACAATGTTTGAGAAACATCTTCTATTATCCTTGTTTTATTTTTTATCAACTGACTAATATAGTACTGCCATATAAGCAAATGCATGCATGTTTGCTATTATACCTTTTGCAGCAGATTCTAAAAATGTTGAAATGGAGAATACGACGTTTATTTTGCAACTAACCAAAAACTTTGATTTTTTAATAGAAATACAGAGATTTTTGGGGAATCACCTCCGCTACGCCCAGGCGACGCAAACCATTAACGAATTAATCTTTTTGAGAAAGAGCGCGTATTTAATAGGATATACAAATCCAACAAAACTCAATCTCTGCTGCCATAACCCATGACAAAGGAATATAACGAATAAATGCAAATAATTATTTCCTTCAAACAAACAATTTCGTTTCGTATATTACAGTAAAAAAAAAAATTATAAACCATCAGCTCGATTTTTGCATATTTAGGAAGTTGCCGTATATATTTTTGAGTGTTGCATAAACTGGAAGCTGCAAATATCGAGAGTTCACTGTACTATGTTTTAAAATGACCGAGTGGAAACCGGATCCCCGTACAACTTACATGTAGTGCATATAAATAAATTGTATACGAATCCGATTTTAATAGTCTTTCTTGTTATAATTATTTTTCATATTCTTCTCTTTTCTTTAAACAAATTATTGTTATGCATTTTTTGACATATTTCTTTTTTTTTTTACATTTTTATTGACGTCACTACATATATTGGGATTATTCATATTTTAAATTTACACATTTACTTACTTAGTTTTTTACTACACATTATTATAATTAATTTTGGATATTTGTAATTTTTAATATAAATCTATAATTTTAACATTTTAATTATATTTGACAATTTTGTATATAATAGAAAATTTGTAATTTTCACATTTCTATAAATATTTTTTTAGTTAAAGCTGAAACCCTCGCAATTTTACATATATTTGACGAGAAGCTTATTAGATAATTTCAATTTATTTCTATAATTCTTGTTCTATATATTATATATATTTTAAAAGGAATATTTTGAGCAACACCATCATTATACTTGATACTGGGCACAGTATACCCACTCAGCACATTTCGGTACATTTTGGATAAAAATGATATTTTTTGTGCCATTTTGCGGTGTAGTCATCGCTATATGTAATAATAATCAAACATTTTTTTTATATTTAATAACAGTATGTATGTCCTATAATTTCGAAGTAATAATATATAATAAATAATAAAGAAATTTTATTGTTTTTAACTTTTCCAGATATTTCTAGAAATTTTCAAATTTTCCTTTTTTTGCGGCCAATATTTTTTATAAATATAATTTAAAAAAATCACTTAGGTAGAAATTTGGGTCAACCGAAACCTGGTACTCCAGAACGGAGTCCAGATCCTATTTTAAGGAGCGCTAGGACACAGAAATTCAACCCTGACAAGTACTTAATTGCACCTTTAGGGGACGTTCATAAATTACGTAACGCCAAATCGTAGTTTTTTGGACCTGCACCCCCCCCTCCGTTTTTGTAAAGCTCTTGTAACGTAATCGCAAACCCCCCTCCAAATTTGTAAAGTAACGCATCAAGAAACATAAACTATTGAAAACAACATATTTTTGTCTATAGTATGTTTAAAGATAAAGACATTTTTATTTTACAATAATTCATGTGCAGCGCCCTATAGTGCTGTTTCAATGAGAGTCAGTGAGAGTCACAAATAAAATGAAACATACGGTATAGTATGGCGGAACTGCAGACTTGATAAAAATGTATATGAGATAGCATCACTTAATTTCTACAATTTACTAAGAAGTATAAAAAACCTATAAAATTTGTTTATTGGTGCTACGTAACGTTTGTCCTTAAGGCCTCCTCCCCTGCGTACCAGCGTAACGGTTTTGTAACGCATCCTCCAGACCCCCACCCCCCAATCTGAGCGTTACATAATTTATGAACGTCCTCTTATGTGAGCCAGAATAAATTGTTGTTGCATTCCCTAAACATAGGATGACGGCTACAGTTTTCGAATTACCCTACCCCCATCCTGCAAGCGCCCCAATTTGAATTTTTTCCTATGAGATATTCTACTAATTGTAACTTAGGGTGGTAACTTTGAACAAGGCTAGTAAAAATCCGTGGATTTTTCGAAAAAAAAATCACCGTCTTCTAAGCTTTTTTTGGACAAATCATGGGGTTTCTCGTGGTTTCTTATTAACACTATAATGCAATAACAAAGTTTAATCATAAAACTACAGATTTGTCCAAAAACATCGTGGGAATCTGATTTTTTTTTTTCAAAAAATCCATGGATTTTTACTAGCCGTGTCAAAGTTACCACCCTTAGAGTGCCATAGAAGAAGGTATGAAAAAAAAATCGATCTACACTAATAATTATAGTATATGTGTGATGGTTTATTAATGATTGTATACTTTGGCCATTCCGTCCATGGACTAATGAAAATGGTACTATAGTGGATGGGTATAACAATTAATAATACATTCTGACATGTACAATGTACATTGTACAAATTACATATATATAAATTTCTAAAATAATTAAATAAAATTTCAATAAAAATATTTGATAGTATTTAACACATGATATATTTATATATGTACTAAATTATTTTTTATTTTTTTTTTGATCGCGGCTTTAGAAAAAATTGCTTTAAAAAAAAAATCATAAAATTTTACTGCTGCTTTTGTGCAGTGGTTTTTAAGGTTTTAGAATCATTTATATCATCTTAATCAAATATTTATGTAACATTTTAGTTTATTCAATTTTCTGAATACATTTCCTTAAATTTAGCTGTGTATATTTTATGCACCTAATAAATATTGGAGGTTTAAAAGCCCATTTTAAATGCTATAATTTACAAATTTCTTGTAATTATTTAATAAATTATTGTCTCTTAATTTACAACCATATCGTCCGTCGGTGATCTCGCATATAAAAATGTTACGAATTGTATAAGGATGAAATAAAGCTATTAGTAAAGTAGTTGGTATATGTATGTCCTAACGCAGCAACCTGAATCATAAAAAAGGGCCTTTATGTTTACTCAACCTGAACCATAAAAAAGGCCTTTATGTTTACTTATATTAGCTACAAGTTTTTTATTTATCGAATGTAATGTCCAACCATATAAAAAAAGGTGTATACATATCTATGCAAAACAACGAAGATGAATATAAAACTTGTAGCTAAACATAAAGGCCTTTTTTTATAGTTCAGGTTGAGTAAACATAAAGGCCCTTTTTTATGGTTCAGGTTGCTGCGTTAGGACATACATATACCTACTACTTCGTAAACAAATGCAGATATAGGTGTTTATGCTTTTCGCAGCATTTGTGTATAGCACTTAATGGACAGATCACCGACGATATGGCATTATTTCATTACCTACTTTTTGCTTATATTAATTAATATGTATTTTTAACATTATCTCAGAAATATCCTAATTTTTTTTTTTTTAAATTAATGTATTTTAAATACATTTCCATTAAATTTCAATTTATCTAACAGCCAAAAATTAATACTAGTAAACATTAGAATAAGCCTGATTTATACGTCGTCAAAGTGTGGCATAAGAAGAAGTTATTGCCAAAAAAAAAAAAAAAAATGCGTGATTGTTTTATATTTTTGTTTATTTGGAGCTGTTTTTGATAGCATTCAAACATTTTCAATTGGATCATTAATGCAATTATCCACGTTCATTATGTATTTACTGTTACTTGCACATTTAATTTACAATTCGCAAAGATTGTGCACAAATACCAGTAGCAACATATACTTTTCCTTCCAATTATACTATAGGTTAAACCATCGACATAATTGGTTAGAACAAATGCCACCACCTCTGTACACCGCATTTTTCTTTTGAAAAAAACTTTTAAAAAAAATATATATGGAAAATGTCGGCTATGTAAGCAACAAAAGACTTAAATTGAAAGCAAAATTGCTTGTTTGTTGCAATTAATTAAATTTAAAATAAAATATAAAAAAATAAAACAATCAAAGATTAAAATAGTCTGGATTTTTTTCATCTCATAAAATTTGTTTTCTGGCAACACGATTTGTTCCATTAGATTCCGAATCATTTGAATTGAAATTAATTAAAGCATGATTTGGTAATATGATTGATTTCATGTATGGTTCCATTGATTATTGGTTGCGTGTTTTCCCTCTTTTCTTTTCGCCTCAAACTATCAGTTTTTAATTAGTTTCAATCAAACCGCATCGCTTCCCAAAATGATCTTGAAACGATTTCTAAGATCTATTTTGTTTCGGAACGACGGCAAGGATAAAACCGGTCTTAGTATATGGTTTCAAATTACAATATTGGATTAATTTGTAGTGTTTGGTTTGTTATTTTGGCAAAATGAGTGTTAATTGAAGCCAAATCATATTTCAAAACAAATTGTTAATTTCGGATAAATACATTTTTTTTTTTTAGATGAGCACCAGTAGTATTTAAAATGTAAAAATTAAATGATAAAATTTTACTTATATGTTACTTTTAAGCACAAAATTTAGAATACTTTTTATTATTAATATATATATATATATATATTTTTGTTTTTTTTTTACATCACACAATATTTTATCTAAATATAAAGCGGGCATCAAGCGTTTCATTAAAAATAACATTAAGTTACCTGTTCACTTAAACACTATCTACAAACTATAATTTCTATAAATAATTAGTTCTTTTAACAAGTTTATTGTCCTCCTTATTGTTATAATATATATGTATGTATATGTTAATTGTAAATATACTTAAAAAATATTTTACCAATTGAATTTTATTCATATAATTTTCACACAAGTTTATTCTTTTTTTTTTGTTTTTTTTTTATTGTTCCTTCGTTTCATATTTCAATAACATTTTATTTGATATAGTTTCTAAGTATAAGTTTTTCTTATTTGGTAATATAATTGATTGTTTTTAATTGTATGCATGAATTGATTTTCTATATAAAAGATCAATCGATTTCTTTCTTTTTCCTGTAGGTCGATTGATATTTGTAATTGATTAATTTATGTATTTTTTTTTTTTTTAACATTGTATACATGAACATGTGTTTACAAAATGAATCAAAATCCCTATATCCGAATATTTGAATTGGAATTTCAATTGGTATTTACTCCATTTGCCAATTTTCCAAAAATTTAGAGGACACAAATTAGAGTTTCTAACTCAAATTTTCAATAGGGATTGTAAATATATTATTACATAATGGTAAGGAAACGATTTGATTATGATATGACATGACAAAAATCTAACAAAAGTAAACTACTTTTGATATTCTTTTAGTTTAAACTCTCTAGTACTTTTTTCAATAAATAAATTAGATAAGATTTTGTTGATTTATATTGTACTGTGTAAAAATTGATACCTAGAGCATTATTCACAAACGTGTGATAGTTGAGACAAGTCAGTTTTACAATATCCAAATATCTCTTGAATGGAATATAACCCAATTGATTACGGATTTTGGTCTATTTTGAATAATAATTTCAAGACATTAAAAGAACAAACCCTTAGTCGATTTGCATATTTATTAAAAAAAAAAAAAAAATGTAAACTTGTGAAAATTAACTTATCGACTTTTCACGTTTGTGAAAGTGGGCGCTTAGAATGTTATCTGTGACACCCTGAACATTTTTAATCAAATTGGATGCAAACAAATTACGAACAAAATATAACAAATTATTCAAATGAAGTTAATAATTAAATGGACATTGCGATGATCAAGTTATTGATTACTTTCGTTACAATAATTTGAAGTCATTATAATTTAGCTAATTGCAAAAAGAAAAAAAATATTGGTATATTTATATGTATCCTAGGGTGATTTTTTTTTGAAATTTCGATTATCTAGTTGCACAATTGTTTATTAGCTTGCATTTAACGTAAAAATAAGAATTGAAAAATATTAAGTTTTACTACTCGCGCAATGGGCTGATATGGTTTGATAAGACGTGTAAACCATCACTGAAATAGCTAGAACTTTTGCAAAAATTTCATCGAATCGACGCAAGTGGTAGTACCTTTGGAAAGGCAATTAAAATGTCTAAGTGATGATTCTATTTTTATTTCATTTAGAGTTATATTTTAAGAAAAATAAGAATCTAAACTCAAAATATTCAAAAGAACAGCAAAAAAATTTGAACTTTGTGCTAAACATAATTAGGAAACAAAATATCCTAAAGTCACTAAATTTTTATGACATACTTTTAGATTATGGCAGCTTCGAAGAATAAAAAAAGTTTGGTATTCATAGAGCATTTATTTGTAATTCGATCTAATTTATAGTTAATCATGTATTCTGAATATTGACGATTTTATCAAACTTTGAGCGCATTCTGCGAGTAGTAGAACTTAATTTTTTTTTCAATAATATTTTACGTAAAATGCAAGCTAATAAACAATTGTGCAACGAGATATTCGAATTTTCCCAAAAAAAAAAAAAAACCACCCTAACATATATAAAAGTATGTAAGTATTAATGTAAATGCACAGAAAACATTTTGAATATAGCTAGGATTTGAATATCAAATCTAGAAATAGATATTATTCAAAAAATTGATTCAACTTATATAATTCATGTGTCTACCTATATTTTTAAATATCCTACAAAACTCCATCAGTTATTTACTACAATTAACGATATGATAATTTTGATGTGACAGTACGTATAAAATGTGATATTTTATAAAAGAATGCTGCGATTAATTTTACGTTGATCCATATTAGCATGGTTATAATATAATTTATCGATGTGCAAATCTGAGATTTATGCATCAGGGAAATAGAATTCATATTAGCCTGAATCGGAATATATATCTTTTGAAATAAGAATCGCTGATAGCCGTAATAGTGATCACATTCAATTGTGATTCAATTGTGATTCAATTGTGATTCAATTGTGATTCAATTGCGTTTTATTTTATTTTATTATATTATAAGAGACCTTATGCTGCGGAGTACGTAGTGCAGCGAGAAGCTATACCTACTCAACTCTCCTATAAATCACTATACAGGAGATGTCTCATATATTTAATGTTGTCGAGTTTTATCTCGTGCATTTAATTTTTGAACATTTTCTCACATTTCGAAATGAAGCGAATGCCATTAACTTTTTTCGAAAATCCAAGTTCGAAATCAGTTAATATGATATCAGGAAAATAAAAAAAAGCACTGATCTTCAATGGAGATATATGGATATTAGTGAGAACATGGGTTAGAATTTGTAAGAGTAGTTAAATATAGCGTTTGTCCGGAGCAAAGTCAATATATAAATAATATAAATAACATAGCGGAAAAATGATCGAGACTCACAACAAAAGTTTTTATTATAGAAAAATCAACTTTCCCCGTACATAAATACCTCCATAAAAACTTGCCAACAAATAATTTAAAAAAATTTAGAACACGGCTTTATGGAAGTAACCATGTATGCGGAAAGTTGAATTCGGAAAAATTAAAGTTTTTTCTATAACAAAAATGTTTGTCTGTGCTGCGACTTGTGAGGCCATCGATAATTCTGATTAAAAATATAGACGGAGTGTCTCATTAATTATAACAAGTACGGCTTTGACATCTATGCAAAAATTTTATACAGCGCAGGGACTGATCAACTAGTTTGATCGCAATTGTATAAAACTGGTAAAAAAAAATGGTATAAACGTTTAGAACATTTTTTTTTTTAATTTGGAACGCATATAACGCTATATTTATCGCAAATGAAAGATATTTTTATAAATAGTTTAACGCAAAAGATCGTTTGTAAAAATATTGATTCATTCCCGAGCCCTAACGTCTAGCTGATTTATCTATAGGAAGAAAAAAAACAAGCTGCCAATTGATTGATAAGAAATTTAAAAAAATACACCAATATCGATTTATAACGATTTCTAAAAGTGCCTTTTTTTAGTACGCTCGACCATATGTATTTAACGTGTACTAAATTTAAAACCAAAGTGGTATAATTTTAGTATTTCTATAAAAAATTAGAACTGACATATTTTTGGATTTAGTACCTCCCCCCTTGTGGTGTAAAAGGACATCTAAAAGAGATCTGTAATTTTAGAACTCAATTTAAAAAACTGGTATCACGACTAACATTTAATACCAAACTAAATGTTCCTCTATTTAGTTTCCAAATTTAGTACTAAAAACTAAAAAAACACTTTTTAGTACTCAATTTTGTTATTTAAAAATATATAATAAAGTTGATCATCGTTCAGTACCTTTTTAGAACTTAATTTAAAAAAGGTACCGTGACGAAGATTTAGTACCAAAATGTACTAAATGTTCTCCAAGATAGTTTCCAAATTTGTACTCAATTTTGATATTTAAAATTTTAAAAACAAAATCGAGTACTAAAAAGTTTTCAGAGATTCCAAATTACTTATTTATTTTTAAATTGGTATGAAAAATCTTTTTTTTTTTTATTGCTGAAAGTAAAGTAAAATAATATTAATTACAAATAAATGGATTTCTAGTTACAGCGTCTCTTGTGTAATATTTTAAACTACACACTTGCCCACGATCTATACTTGATTTTTTTCCAAATTTGGCCGAATTTCTCAAAAATGAAGTAATATAAATATACCATTTTTAAATCAGTTTTAGACTTTTCCAATTATACGAGTTTATCAGCCCCTCCGCCCTCTACAATCTACAACATCTATGCGGCTGTTTTAATCGCGAAATGGCCTATAATTAAAATAAATAAATAATAAAAAGTATGAGAGTTTTTGGCTTGGACATCCAAGATGTCATTCCAGGTTAATAACAACACTAATAAAATGAATAAATTGAATATGAATCATTATTGTCATAAGTTATATTATTATTAATAGGTTAATCATTATAGTTAATTAATTTTATCATCTACATAAAACATTTCCATCTTAACAGAATACATTTAAGATTATAATTTAGTTTTGTATATTATATTGTCATACATTATTGGTAATCACATATATACCAATTCACTTAAAATAACATTAATAGACTTTTCATTTTTTTTTTTTTTCCATTATCATTATTTGTATAAAATATAGAACTAGTGAATATTGTATTGTCAATATTATATAAACAAATTATCTAATATATAATATATAAACATATACATAGCTTTTTTCCATTTGTATATAATTAGTTTTCTCTCTTAATTAATTTTTTTTTTCTTTTTATATCTACTCGAATATAACTTGGTTTCTTATTGTCAATTGTTTTACTTCTATTTTTCCATTTTAATTTTTCCATTAGTATCAATTGGTAAATTTGAATAGTTCTGCATATTTTGTACGATCCATGAAATATATTTTGGAACGTTTGCATAAACACCTGGTAATTTTGGATTTGCACACTTTACTCCCCACGAAACAATGCCAGCCACAAAATAGCGTTCTCGAACATTTGGATCACGGCAAAGTAGCGGCCCCCCGCTATCGCCCTTTAGAAAAAAAGAAAAAAAAAATTTATTACTCAATTTTGTTATTTAAAAATATAAAATAAAGTTGATTATCATTCAGAACCATTTTAGAACTTAATTTAAAAACAAGTCGCCAATCCATTGGCACAAGATTCATTTTATCTATTTGCCTTTAGGCGCTATTCACATTTAGTTTTTTATTCCTACTATATCCTACTAGAACTTTTGCTACGGTTTAACAAAAAATATACGGATAAACCCTTTATTTTTTATACTAATTCTTAAAAAATTAATTAAATCCCTTTACATCCCCCCACATCCCTTTATCACATCCCATCACATCCTTTCACATCTCTCCATATCCCTTCACAACCCTCCACATCCTTAGGTCTGTCGCTACTTCCTCTGTCGTCATCTTTATTTAGCTCAATCACTACCAACAATTTCATTACACGCATGGTTAAACGAGAAACCAAACCCACGCCATATTGTTAGTCTGGGATATCCTCACAAATGTTTAATCAAAATCGTAGGACGCGTTTTCGAGATAATCAAGAAAGATGGTTTAAACATCATTTTAAAGGATGAAGGAGCCATTAGACATCTTAAAAATTTATTCCATTCTCGAGCGGCAACGATTATACAACTAATGAAAGTTCATTCATTAAAATCGGCCCACAGAGTATAGAGATTAGGGTGGCAATAAAAAATCGAAGTTCAAATTTTCCAGATTACTGTTGATAGAAAAATCAGAATTGGTCTGAAATGTTCGTATGTGAATTTGCAGCCCTGTAGGATCTTTCATGGCCGTGCGCAAAAAATTAAAAATGTCTAAAACGTGAAGATCTGCAATAAAAAAAAAAATTGACCAAAAAAATTTTTTTCTTTTATATGAGAATTTTTTTTTTTTTTTGAAAAAAGTTTTTTACGAGTTGTTGCAAATAATCAGGTGATCAATTTATTGTACCGACGTTTTTCGATTAAGAGCTATGTTCAGGGTCAATGCATCAAAATAATATTTAAAAAAATACCATAGTCAAATTTTGTCGATTTTGCGCACGGTAATAAAAGCACCTACAGGCCTGAAAATTCACATACGAACATTTCAGACCAATTCTGATTTTTCTATCAACAGTAATCTGGAAAATTCGAATTTTTATTTTTTTCCATACATAAAATTGCCACCATAATAGAGATATACCGTCCGGACATAAAAAAAAAAAAAAATTCACGATTACAATGCTTTGTTTAATCGATAAATCGACAAAATGAAGCAAGACTCTAGGATTTGTTTTTATTTTTTTCCAATCACTGGTATCCAAGTCGATTTGTACAGAATTTCTTTTCTGATAAGCCCTAGTGGAGGAACTATGAATAGAGTGAATTAGTGCTAGATATCAGAATTATCAAATCGTAGTAAAGTCGATGTATATAGAATTCCTTTTCTGCTGAGCCCTGGCGAGTGAAATATGAAAAGAGTGAAATAATGCTATAAGATTCGTATATAATTTGCAAAGCCAAAAAAGAATTCTGCGTCTATATTGATAACCAAAATCCGCCCGGCTAATCATGAGATCTAGAAAAAAAAAAGAGGGGGCTATAACATCAAAAAAATAAGCAGGCAATTTTTCCCCAATTTCATAAGTAGTCAAAAAAGAAAATTCATTAAACTAATACTTATTTTTTTTTTTTTCAAAATTCGGTAAAATTTCGTAAAAATTAAGTACAAAAAAAAAATCGTTAAACCATAATACTTGATTTTTTTCAAAAATGAAGTAAAATGTGAAGAAAAAGCTGCCAATGGACTGGCACACGCACACCCCAAGGTCCTCAAGTAAAGCGGGCCATACACGGGACGATTTGTCGGCCGATCTGTCGGCTGCTATGTTGGCCGATCAATTATAACAGCACCCACACACGCACCGACCAAACATCAACAGATTGACCGACCACATGTATAATCTTGGCTTTATGCAACTAAATTCCTCCCAAAACAATCAGAAAACCAAAATCCAAATGACAAACGTTAAAATACACAAGAAAATCAATCGAAAATCATCATACGTACAATAACTGTCGGCCGACAAAGCAAATCGGCTTGCATTGCAACCCGACAGCCGACATCAAAGTGTTATAAACTGATATAAAGATAGTCGGCCGACAAGCTCATACACGGGCCGAAATCAGCCCGTGTATGGTTCCTTTTAACCTATCTTATTTCGGTTTCAATAAGCAAGAACTTTGAGAAAATTCGCTTAAGATTAGCTGAAGGACCATTTGCTGCGTCATAAATTAAGTAATTATTTTTAAATCATCATCTCGGATGTACGAAGGATAAACTGATTGCTCACCATTTAATATCGCTCAATTCATTTAAATTGGAAGATTTAAAATAACGCGACGGAAAATTGAATGGTGGATATTTAGCATTAAATCTAATAATTATGATGATTTTTTTAATTACTTTTCAACCGTAAGCTTAAAATTTATTTTTTATTGCTTTTCCAGTACAGCTAAAATATTTGGTTAGGTTAGTGGAATAATAAAAAAAAACTATTAGACGTATCAGAAAAAGATGCAAATATGTATTATATAAAAAAATGTGTTCGTTCAGGGCCTAATTTAGAGTTTAATTGAACACTATTAGTGTAATTGATTTGTTTCCTTGGTAAATAGTACACTAATAGCTACACTATAATGTTTAGAAACAAAACAATTACACTAATTTAAAAATTTGAAAAATATTTCAATACCTAAATGATGCGTTGATTATTCTGCTATCATTATGGTTTATAAATACCTCTATACATGTTTGTATTGTAAAATTCTATCCAACGCCAGCTACTTTATATTGGCTTGGAATAAAAGATCGGCGAGATTGTCCAACATCCAAAGCCATGGAGAAAGGTACCAAGGCGTTTTCGAAGTCGCTGACTTAAAATTACCAAATCCATTAATCACTGTGTTCACTTTTAAATTTAAAAAACAAATAACTATACAATGATTTATCAGAGCTGTTAATTTTTAGATAATTTTAAAAAACTACGTGTATTTAATGTAATCTATGTAGTTTATGTAATTAATGTATTTAATGACGTAAAAAGTTGTATTTTGACATTATAATTCATTTTAGGTTATGTTTCTCCAGTTTGGTTTTCTTTCATGGAGTAATTCATGGTATAACAACTATTAGGTATGACATTGCGCAGCTCATGTTTTACTTTAGCTGTCAAGTAGAGACCTTTTTG
>JAABKK020025461.1:0-17051 GCA_011634745.2 Catotricha subobsoleta | reverse complement strand
AATAGCCCAAAATTCCCTAGTATTGTAAACGAACGAATCTCGATTCGTGCTCGAACAAACCTTAACGAATAGCCCAAAATTCCCTAGTATTGTAAATGAACAAGTCTACGTAGCTTAATATTAAAGCATAGCACTGAAGATGCTAAGACGGCTGCCTGCGCGCCCGAAGACAAAAGACTTAGTCCTAACCTTACTGTTAGTTTTTGCTAGACATATACATGCAAGTATCCGCGCCCCAGTGTAAATGCCCCAAACCTCTTACCAAGACAAAAGGAGCAGACATCAGGCTCACCCCACAGCGGTAGCCCAAGACGCCTAGCCTAGCCACACCCCCACGGGTACTCAGCAGTAATTAACATTAAGCAATAAGTGTAAACTTGACTTAGTTATAGCAACACAATTAAGGGTTGGTAAATCTTGTGCCAGCCACCGCGGTCACACAAGAAACCCAAATTAACAGCCACACGGCGTAAAGAGTGGACCACATCCTATCACACTGACTAGGACTAAAATGCAACTGAGCTGTCATAAGCCCAAGGTGCGCAGAAACTCACCCTTAACACGATCCTAGCACTGGCTGATTAACTCCAACCACGAAAGCCAGGGCACAAACTGGGATTAGATACCCCACTATGCCTGGCCCTAAATCTAGATGTTTACTAACACCAAAACATCCGCCCGAGAATTACGAGCACAAACGCTTAAAACTCTAAGGACTTGGCGGTACCCCAAACCCACCTAGAGGAGCCTGTTCTATAATCGATAACCCACGATACACCCGACCTCCCCTAGCCAAAACAGCCTACATACCGCCGTCGCCAGCTCACCTCCATTGAGAGCCCTAAAGTGAGCATAACAGCCCTAACTCGCTAGCAAGACAGGTCAAGGTATAGCTTATGGGATGGAAGAAATGGGCTACATTTTCTAAGATAGAAAACTACGAAAGAGGGCATGAAATGGCCCCAGAAGGCGGATTTAGCAGTAAAACGGGACAAGAGAGCCCCATTTAAGATGGCCCTGGGGTACGTACATACCGCCCGTCACCCTCCTCACAAGCCTACAACACCATAATTAATACCCGAACTGAGCTGAAGATGAGGTAAGTCGTAACAAGGTAAGTGTACCGGAAGGTGTACTTAGCACACCAGGGCGTAGCTATAAAACAAAGCACTCAGCTTACACCTGAGAGATATCTATTCACCCAGATCGCCCTGAAGCCCTCACTCTAGCCCACCCCTCCTGCAATTAGAACAACAACAATTCACTCACTCTCCTAAACTAAAACATTCCACCCGACTTAGTATAGGTGATAGAAAAGAACCTCCAGGCGCCATAGAGTACCACGTACCGTAAGGGAAAGATGAAATAACAATGAAAACACAAGCAACAAAAAGCAAAGATAGACCCTTGTACCTCTCGCATCATGGTTTAGCAAGAACAACCAAGCAAAATGAATTTAAGCTTGCCCCCCCGAAACCCACACGAGCTACTTGCAAGCAGCTATTCATGAGCGAACCCGTCTCTGTAGCAAAAGAGTGGGATGACTTGCCAGTAGAGGTGAAAATCCAATCGAGCTGGGTGATAGCTGGTTGCCCGTGAAACGAATCTAAGTTCCTCTCTGACTCCTCCCCCACGGACCCACAGCCTACAATGTGAAAATCAGAAGCAAGTTAAAGGAGGTACAGCTCCTTTAACAAGGGACACACCCCACACTAGCGGATAACATACATTTCCCCAAAATTGTGGGCCTTAAAGCAGCCATCAACAAAGAGTGCGTCAAAGCTCAACTTTCCCCAAAAATCCGCATACAACATGACTCCCTTCCCACTAGCGGGCCAACCTATAACAATAGGAGAATTAATGCTACAATGAGTAACTAGGGGACACCCCCTCTTAAGCGCAAGCTTACATCACTACATTATTAACAGACCTACAAATATTCCCACCTTAACAAGACCGAATATTTTACCCTACTGTTAACCCAACCCCGGAGCGCTTCTAGAAAGATTTAAATCTGCAGAAGGAACTAGGCAAACCTAAGGCCCGACTGTTTACCAAAAACATAGCCTTTAGCAGCCCAAGTATTAAAGGTGATGCCTGCCCAGTGACACCATGTTCAACGGCCGCGGTATCCTAACCGTGCAAAGGTAGCGCAATCAATTGTCCCATAAATCGAGACTTGTATGAACGGCTAAACGAGGTCTTAACTGTCTCCTGCAGATAATCAGTGAAATTGATCCCCCTGTGCAAAAGCAGGGATAAATACATAAGACGAGAAGACCCTGTGGAACTTAAAAATCAACAGCCACTACATGCCCACCCTACCCTACTAGGCCTACTACCACAATACTGGCTAACATTTTTCGGTTGGGGCGACCTTGGAGAAAAGCCAAACCTCCAAAAATAAGACAACAACTCTTAACCAAGAACAACACCTCAACGTGCAAACAGCAACCTGACCCAATACAATTGACCAATGGACCAAGCTACCCCAGGGATAACAGCGCAATCTCCTTCAAGAGCCCATATCGACAAGGAGGTTTACGACCTCGATGTTGGATCAGGACACCCTAATGGTGCAGCCGCTATTAAGGGTTCGTTTGTTCAACGATTAACAGTCCTACGTGATCTGAGTTCAGACCGGAGCAATCCAGGTCGGTTTCTATCTATGACAAAGCCTTTCCTAGTACGAAAGGACCGGAAAGGCGGGGCCCAGGCCTCAAGCAAGCCCCCTCCCCAAGTAATGAACCCAACTAAATTACCAACGGATCAACTACGTACCCCTAGAAAAGGGCCGCTAGCGTGGCAGAGCTTGGCAAATGCAAAAGGCTTAAGCCCTTTAACCAGAGGTTCAAATCCTCTCCCTAGCTCCCAACACACCCATGATCCACCTTCTCATGTCCCTATCCTACGCCATCCCAGTACTAATTGCCGTAGCCTTCCTAACACTAGTTGAACGAAAAGTCCTAAGCTATATACAAGCTCGAAAGGGCCCTAACATTGTAGGCCCATTTGGCCTACTCCAACCAATCGCAGATGGAGTAAAACTCTTCATCAAAGAGCCCATCCTACCATCCTCCTCATCCTCACTTCTATTCATTATAACACCAATTCTAGCCCTCCTCCTAGCCATCACGATCTGAATCCCCCTGCCTCTCCCCTTCTCCCTTGCCGACCTAAACCTAGGCCTCCTATTTCTATTAGCTATGTCAAGCCTTGCAGTATACTCCATCTTATGATCAGGATGAGCCTCAAACTCAAAGTACGCCCTAATAGGCGCCCTCCGAGCAGTAGCACAAACAATTTCTTATGAAGTCACCCTAGCCATCATCCTCCTATCCATAATTATCTTAAGTGGTAACTACACCCTAAACACCCTCTCCACCACTCAAGAGCCCCTCTACCTCGTATTTTCCTCTTGACCCCTAGCCATAATATGGTTCATCTCAACCCTAGCTGAAACAAACCGTGCACCATTCGACCTCACTGAGGGGGAATCAGAACTTGTATCAGGCTTCAACGTAGAGTACGCTGCAGGACCATTTGCCCTATTCTTCCTAGCTGAATACGCCAACATCATGCTGATAAATGCACTGACAACAATCCTATTCCTCAATCCAAGCTCACTTCATCTCCCACCAGAACTATTCCCCATCACCTTGGCTACAAAAGTCCTACTCCTCTCTTCAACATTCCTATGAATCCGCGCCTCCTACCCACGATTCCGCTATGATCAACTTATGCATCTCCTATGAAAAAACTTCCTACCCCTCACACTAGCCCTATGCCTCTGACACACTAGCATACCAATCTGCTACGCAGGCCTACCTCCTTACCTAAGGAAATGTGCCTGAATGCAAGGGTCACTATGATAAAGTGAACATAGAGGTACACCAACCCTCTCATTTCCTAGTAAACTTAGAAAAGTAGGAATTGAACCTACACAGAAGAGATCAAAACCCTCCATACTTCCCTTATATTATTTTCTAACAAGTAGGGTCAGCTAACAAAAGCTATTGGGCCCATACCCCAAAAATGATGGTTTAACTCCTTCCCCTACTAATGAGCCCCCTCGCCAAACTAATCTCTACATTAAGCCTACTCTTAGGAACAACAATCACAATTTCAAGTAACCATTGAATAATAGCCTGAACAGGGCTAGAAATCAACACCCTAGCCATCCTCCCACTCATTTCAAAGTCCTATCACCCCCGAGCCGTTGAAGCAGCAATTAAGTACTTCCTAGTACAAGCAGCTGCCTCAGCCATAATCTTATTCTCAAGCACAATCAATGCCTGACACACAGGACAATGGGATATCACCCAACTAACTAACACAACAGCCTCTGCCCTACTAACAGCCGCCATTGCAATAAAACTAGGCCTAGTCCCCTTCCACTTCTGATTCCCAGAAGTACTTCAAGGCTCACCTATAACCACAGCCCTCCTACTATCAACAGTAATAAAATTCCCCCCAATTACCATCCTATTTATAACATCCCACTCCCTAAATCCCAACCTCCTAACCCTAATGGCCCTCCTATCAACAGCCATCGGCGGATGAATGGGACTTAACCAAACACAAGTTCGAAAAATCCTGGCCTTCTCCTCTATCGCCCACCTGGGCTGAATAGCCATCATCCTCCTATACGACCCTAAACTCACCTTACTAACCTTCTACCTGTACTCCCTAATAACCACCGCTGTATTCCTAACACTCAACACAACAAAGTCCCTAAACCTATCGACAATAATAACCTCATGGACAAAAACACCCCCACTAAACGCGGCCTTAATACTTACCCTCCTATCCCTAGCAGGACTTCCTCCCTTAACAGGCTTCACGCCGAAGTGACTCATTATCCAAGAACTAACTAAACAAGAAATAACCCCAGCAGCCACCACCATCGCCATGCTATCACTGCTGGGGTTATTTTTCTACCTACGCCTAGCATACCACTCAACAATCACCATACCTCCAAGCCCCACAAACCACATGAAACAATGACGCACTAACAAACCAACAAACCCCACAATTGCCACCCTAACATCCCTGTCAATCCTGCTTCTACCACTCTCCCCAATAATTCTAACCTCCATTTAGAAACTTAGGATAACCCATTAATAAACCGAAGGCCTTCAAAGCCTTAAACAAGAGTTAAACCCTCTTAGTTTCTGTTAAGATCCGCAAGACACTACCCTGCATCACCTGAATGCAACTCAGACGCTTTAATTAAGCTAGGACCTTACCCCTACTACCCTAGACAGGTGGGCCTCGATCCCACAAACCTCTAATTAACAGTCAGATGCCCCAACCATCAGGCCTCTGTCTACCAGGCCTCGGTGCGCCTATCAACGCACATCAATGAGCTTGCAACTCAACATGAATTTCACTACAAGACCGATAAGAAGAGGAATTAAACCTCTGTAAAAAGGACTACAGCCTAACGCCTTCACACTCGGCCATCTTACCTGTGACCTTTATCAACCGATGACTATTCTCAACCAACCACAAGGATATCGGCACCCTGTACCTAATCTTCGGTGCATGGGCCGGTATAGTAGGCACCGCCCTCAGCCTCCTTATCCGTGCAGAACTCGGCCAACCTGGCACCCTTCTTGGAGATGATCAAATCTACAACGTAATCGTCACCGCCCACGCTTTTGTCATAATCTTCTTCATAGTAATACCCGTCATAATCGGAGGATTCGGCAACTGACTCGTCCCCCTTATAATTGGCGCCCCAGACATAGCATTCCCACGCATGAACAACATAAGCTTCTGACTACTTCCCCCATCATTCCTTCTTCTCCTAGCCTCCTCCACAGTAGAAGCAGGCGCTGGCACAGGATGAACAGTTTACCCGCCCCTTGCTGGCAACCTAGCTCATGCCGGACCCTCAGTAGACCTAGCCATCTTCTCCCTCCACCTGGCAGGTGTATCCTCCATCCTGGGAGCAATCAACTTCATTACTACCGCCACCAACATAAAACCCCCCGCCCTATCCCAGTATCAAACACCATTATTCGTCTGATCAGTACTAATCACTGCCGTCCTGCTGCTCCTATCACTCCCAGTACTCGCCGCTGGTATCACAATACTACTAACAGACCGCAACCTAAACACCACATTCTTTGACCCCGCTGGAGGTGGTGACCCGATCCTGTATCAGCACTTATTCTGATTCTTCGGCCACCCAGAAGTATATATTCTAATCCTTCCAGGGTTCGGAATCATCTCCCACGTAGTGGCATACTACGCAGGAAAAAAAGAGCCCTTCGGCTACATAGGAATAGTATGGGCCATGCTATCAATTGGATTCTTAGGCTTTATTGTCTGAGCCCACCACATATTTACAGTAGGCATGGACGTTGATACCCGAGCATACTTCACATCTGCCACAATAATCATCGCCATTCCCACTGGGATCAAAGTATTCAGCTGACTTGCCACACTACATGGAGGATCCATTAAATGAGAACCACCAATACTATGAGCCATGGGCTTTATCTTCCTGTTCACCATTGGCGGCCTAACAGGAATTGTCCTTGCAAACTCCTCACTAGACATCGCCCTGCACGACACCTACTACGTAGTAGCTCACTTCCACTATGTCCTATCGATAGGAGCAGTATTCGCCATCCTTGCAGGATTCACCCACTGATTTCCACTCTTCACGGGCTACACTCTTCACCCCACATGAGCAAAAGCCCACTTCGGAGTAATATTCACCGGAGTAAACTTAACCTTCTTCCCCCAGCACTTCCTGGGCCTAGCAGGCATGCCCCGACGATACTCAGACTACCCAGACGCCTACACTTTATGAAACACCGTATCCTCTATTGGCTCCCTAATCTCATTAACTGCTGTAATCATACTCATATTTATCATCTGAGAAGCATTCGCATCAAAGCGAAAAATACTCCAACCAGAATTAACTACTACTAATATCGAATGAATCCATGGCTGCCCACCTCCCTACCACACCTTCGAGGAACCAGCCTTTGTCCAAGTACAAGAAAGGAAGGAGTCGAACCCTCACATGCTGGTTTCAAGCCAACCGCATTAAACCACTCATGCTTCTTTCTTTTCATGGGGTGTTAGTAAACCTATTACATAGTTCTGTCAAGACTAAATCACAAGTGAAAACCCTGTACACCCCACATGGCCAACCACTCACAATTCGGCTTCCAAGACGCCTCATCGCCCATTATAGAAGAACTAGTTGAATTCCATGACCACGCCCTAATAGTTGCGCTAGCAATTTGCAGCCTAGTCCTATACCTACTAACCCTTATACTCTTAGAAAAACTATCCTCAAGCACAGTGGATGCGCAAGAAGTTGAACTAATCTGAACCATTCTCCCAGCCATCGTCCTAATTCTACTCGCCCTCCCATCCCTACAAATTTTGTATATGATAGACGAAATTGATGAGCCCGACCTAACCCTAAAAGCCATCGGCCACCAATGATACTGAACATACGAATACACAGACTTCAAAGACCTAACATTCGACTCATACATAGTACCCACAACTGAACTCCCACTGGGTCACTTCCGTCTCCTAGAAGTAGACCATCGAGTTGTCATCCCCATAGAATCCACAATTCGCATCATCATTACTGCAGACGACGTCCTACACTCCTGAACAGTGCCCAGCCTCGGAGTAAAAACTGATGCAATCCCAGGCCGACTAAACCAATCATCATTCATTACAACGCGCCCAGGAATCTTCTACGGCCAATGTTCAGAAATTTGTGGGGCAAACCACAGCTACATGCCCATTGTAGTAGAATCCACCCCGCTTACTCACTTCGAAAACTGATCATTAGCCCTATCATCTTAACCATTAAGAAGCTATGTACCAGCACTAGCCTTTTAAGCTAGAGAAAGGGGACCCCCTAAACCCCCTTAATGAGTATGCCCCAACTAAACCCCAACCCATGATTATTTATTATAGTACTATCATGACTAACCCTCTCACTAGTTATTCAACCCAAAATCTCCTCATTTCTCTCCACCAACCTACCTACCAATAAACCCCACATAACTAACAAAACCGCCCCCTGAACCTGACCATGAACATAAGCTTCTTCGACCAATTCGCTAGCCCACACTTCATAGGAATCCCCCTAATCCTTCTATCCATACTATTCCCAGCCCTCCTATTACCCTCACCCAACAGCCGATGAATCACCAACCGCCTAACCACAATTCAACTTTGATTCATCAACCTCATTGCCAAACAACTCATAATCCCATTAAACAAAAACGGCCACAAATGGGCCCTAGTCCTAACCTCACTCATAATACTCTTACTGCTCATTAACCTACTAGGCCTATTACCATACACATTCACACCCACCACCCAACTATCAATAAACATAGCACTAGCCTTCCCGCTATGACTAGCCACCCTTATCGTTGGCCTACGAAACCAACCATCAATCACCCTAGGACACCTACTACCTGAAGGCACCCCTACACCCCTAATCCCCGCCCTAATCATAATCGAGACCACCAGCCTACTAATCCGGCCCCTAGCTCTAGGAGTCCGCCTAACAGCAAACCTCACCGCTGGTCATCTACTCATCCAACTCATCTCCACCGCCTCCATACTCCTACTACCCATCATGCCGACAGTCTCAATCCTAACCACAGCCATTCTCCTACTGCTAACTATCCTAGAAGTAGCAGTAGCTATAATCCAAGCATACGTCTTCGTACTCCTACTAAGCCTATATTTACAAGAAAACATTTAATGGCCCACCAAGCACATTCCTATCACATAGTAGACCCAAGCCCATGACCAATTTTCGGAGCAACTGCCGCTCTACTCACCACCTCAGGTCTAATCATATGATTCCACTTCAACTCCTCGCATCTTCTAGCCCTGGGCCTAACCTCCACACTCCTAGTCATGCTTCAATGGTGACGAGACATCGTACGAGAAAGCACCTTCCAGGGACACCACACACCCACAGTCCAAAAAGGCCTCCGATATGGAATAATCCTATTCATCACATCCGAGGCCTTCTTTTTCCTGGGCTTCTTTTGAGCATTCTTCCACTCCAGCCTAGCACCCACCCCAGAACTAGGCGGCCAGTGACCACCCGCAGGAATTAAACCTCTAAACCCCCTAGAAGTACCCCTACTAAACACAGCCATCCTCCTAGCATCAGGCGTCACTGTAACATGGGCCCACCATGGAATCACAGAGGGGGACCGAAAAGGGGCTATCCAGGCACTAGCCCTAACCATCATCTTAGGGTTTTACTTCACAGCCCTTCAAGCAACAGAATACTATGAAGCACCATTCTCAATCGCCGACGGCGTATATGGCTCAACCTTCTTTGTCGCCACAGGATTCCACGGACTACACGTCATCATCGGATCCTCATTCCTATTAATCTGCCTCCTACGACTTATTAAATTCCACTTTACATCAAACCACCACTTTGGGTTTGAAGCAGCAGCCTGATACTGACACTTCGTAGACATTATCTGATTATTCCTCTACATAACTATCTACTGATGAGGGTCTTGCTCTTCTAGTATATCCATTACAATTGACTTCCAATCTTTAGAATCTGGCCTAACCCCAGAGAAGAGCAATCAACACACTCACCTTCATACTCGCCATATCACTCACCATCAGCATTATCCTAACCACCCTAAACTTCTGATTAGCACAAACGAACCCAGACTCAGAAAAACTCTCCCCATATGAATGTGGATTTGACCCCCTAGGCTCTGCCCGACTGCCATTCTCAATTCGATTCTTCCTCAGTAGCCATCCTATTCCTCCTATTCGACCTAGAAATCGCCCTCCTTTTACCCCTCCCCTGAGCCATCCAACTAAACTCCCCCATCACCACCCTAACCTGAACATTCATTCTACTCCTCCTCCTCACACTAGGACTAATCTACGAATGACTCCAAGGGGGCCTAGAATGGGCAGAATAACCTCAGAAAGTTAGTCTAAACAAGACAGTTGATTTCGGCTCAACAAACCATAGCCCAACCCTATGACTTTCTTTATGTCCACTATACACCTAGCCTTTTACTCAGCCTTCTTACTAAGCTGCCTTGGACTAGCCTTCCACCGAACCCATCTAGTATCTGCCCTACTATGTTTAGAAAGCATGATATTATCCCTATACATTACACTCTCACTATGACCAGTAGAAACCCAAACGACATCATCCACCCTCCTGCCCCTACTAATACTCGCATTCTCAGCATGTGAGGCAGGCGCCGGCCTAGCAATACTAGTAGCCTCCACACGAACTCACGGGTCTGACCACCTACATAACTTAAACCTCTTACAATGCTAAAAATCATCATTCCGACTATCATACTCCTCCCACTTACCCTTCTATCCCCCCCAAAATTCATATGAACCAACACCGCCACATACAGCCTCCTGATTGCAACGCTAAGCCTCCAATGACTCACCCCAACCTACTTCCCCTATAAAAACCTCACCCAATACTCCGGAATCGACCAACTCTCATCCCCACTACTCACCCTGTCCTGCTGACTCCTCCCCCTCATGATTATGGCAAGTCAAAATCACCTACAACACGAACCTCACCCACGAAAACTAACCTTCATCGCTACACTAATCATAGTTCAGCCCTTCATCATCCTGGCTTTCTCAACCACAGATCTCATGCTATTTTATATCGCATTCGAAGCAACCCTAATCCCAACCCTAATCCTCATTACCCGATGAGGCAACCAACCCGAACGCCTAAGCGCCGGCATCTACCTATTATTCTACACCCTAATCAGCTCTCTACCCCTCTTAGTCGCCATCCTCCACCTACACAGTCAAACTGGCACCCTAAACCTACCAATACTCAAACTAACGCACCCAACCCTAAACAACTCTTGAACCGACATTATAGCCAACCTAGCCCTACTAACAGCCTTCATAGTCAAAGCCCCCCTATACGGCCTCCACCTATGACTACCAAAAGCCCACGTAGAGGCCCCAATTGCTGGATCCATACTACTCGCAGCACTACTCCTAAAACTAGGAGGGTACGGCATCATACGCACTACCATCCTTATATCCCCCCCATCAGACTACCTATCCTACCCATTCATTACCCTAGCCCTATGGGGGGCCCTGATGACTAGCTCCATCTGCTTACGCCAAACCGACCTGAAATCACTCATCGCCTACTCCTCCGTAAGCCACATAGGCCTAGTCATCGCAGCAACCATAATCCAAACCACCTGAGCGTTTGCAGGAGCAATAATCCTGATAATCTCCCATGGACTAACTTCTTCAATATTATTCTGTCTAGCCAACACAAACTACGAACGAATGCACAGCCGCATTCTCATGCTAACACGAGGCCTACAACCAATCCTACCCCTTATAGCAATCTGATGACTCCTGGCAAGCTTAACCAACATGGCACTTCCACCAACCACCAACTTAATAGCAGAACTCACAATCATAACCACACTTTTTAACTGATCCCCCCTCACAATTGCTCTAACCGGCCTTGCAAGCTTCCTAACCGCCTCATACACACTATTCATGCTCCTAACGACCCAACGCGGCCCAACCCCCTCCTTCATTACCACTACCCCAAACTCCAACACACGAGAACATCTATTAATAACCCTACACATTACCCCGCTACTCCTCCTCATCCTCAAACCCGAACTAATCTCAGGAATTCCCTCATGCAAGTATAGTTTCAACCCAAACATTAGACTGTGATTCTAAAAATAGAAGTTAAACCCTTCTTACCTGCCGAGGGGAGGTCAACCAACAAGGACTGCTAATCCCTGCATCTGAGTCTAAAACCTCAGTCCCCTTAACTTTTAAAGGATAACAGCAATCCACTGGTCTTAGGAACCACCCATCTTGGTGCAACTCCAAGTAAAAGTAATGGAGCTAACCCTCCTCCTAAACACCTCCATCCTACTAACCACAACAATCATCCTTACACCAATAATCCTCCCCCTCCTATCAATAAACTTCAAAAACACCCCAACCTCCATTACACGCACCGTAAAAACCGCCTTCCTAACAAGCCTAATCCCATCCACATTATTCCTCTACTCTGGCTTCGAAAGCATCATCTCATACTGAGAATGAAAACCCATCATAAACTTCAAAATCCCCCTAAGCCTAAAAATTGACCAATACTCCATATTATTTTTCTCCATCGCACTATTCGTAACTTGGTCCATCCTACAATTCGCCATGTGATACATAGCATCAGAACCCTACATCACAAAATTCTTCTCCTACTTACTAATATTCCTAATCGCAATACTCACGCTAACCATCGCCAACAACATATTCCTACTTTTCATTGGATGAGAGGGAGTTGGAATAATATCATTCCTTCTAATCGGCTGATGACAAGCTCGTACTGAAGCCAACACCGCCGCATTACAGGCAGTACTATACAACCGAATTGGAGACATCGGCCTAATCATAAGCATAGCCTGACTAGCAGCCACCACAAACACCTGAGAACTCCAACAGCCCATTTACACCTCTCAAACCCCAACACTACCCCTACTGGGTCTAATCCTAGCCGCCGCAGGAAAATCCGCTCAATTTGGACTCCACCCATGACTACCCGCTGCCATAGAGGGCCCAACCCCCGTCTCAGCACTACTCCACTCCAGCACTATAGTTGTAGCTGGAATCTTCCTATTAATCCGCATACACCCCCTAATAGCCAACAACCAAACCGCCCTATCCCTATGCCTATGTCTAGGGGGCCTATCCACCCTATTCGCAGCTACATGCGCGATCACACAAAACGACATCAAAAAAATCATCGCATTCTCTACATCCAGCCAACTAGGACTTATAATAGTCACCATCGGACTTAACCTCCCTCAACTGGCCTTCCTTCACATCTCCACCCACGCCTTCTTCAAAGCCATACTATTCCTATGTTCCGGGTCCATCATCCACAGCCTCAATGGTGAACAAGACATCCGAAAAATAGGCGGCCTACAAAAAACCCTCCCAACCACCACCTCCTGCCTCACCATTGGAAATCTAGCCCTCATAGGAACCCCATTCTTGGCAGGATTCTACTCAAAAGATCTAATCATCGAAAGCCTCAACACCTCCTACCTAAACACCTGAGCCCTACTCCTAACCCTACTAGCCACATCCTTCACCGCAACATACAGCCTACGAATAACTCTACTAGTACAAACAGGGTTCCCACGCCTACCCTCAACCACACCCATAAACGAAAACAACCCAACAATCACAAGCCCAATCACCCGACTCGCCCTAGGTAGCATTCTAACAGGCCTACTCATCACATCCCTCACCATCCCCACAAAAACCCCACCCATAACCATACCCACCATTACAAAAACCGCAGCTATCATCATCACCACACTAGGCATCCTCCTAGCCCTCGAGCTATCAAACATGGCCCAAACCATAACACAGCCAAAACAAAACTTCTACCTAAATTTCTCCTCCTCACTAGGACACTTTAATACCCTAGTACATCGAATAGGACCAACAAACCTATTAAACAGTGGGCAAAAAATCGCCTTACACCTAATTGACCTATCCTGGTATAAAAAAATAGGACCCGAAGGACTCGCAGATCTCCAACTCATAATAACCAAAACCTCAACCACCCTCCACAACGGACTCATCAAAACATACCTAGGATCCTTCGCCCTATCCATCCTCATCACCATCCTGTCAACATAACCCACCAACTCAATGGCCCCCAACCTACGAAAACACCACCCACTACTAAAAATAATTAACAACTCCCTAATCGACCTCCCTACCCCCTCAAACATCTCCGCTTGGTGGAACTTCGGGTCGCTACTAGGCATCTGCCTAGCAACCCAAATCATCACCGGACTACTACTAGCAACCCACTACACCGCAGACACATCCCTAGCCTTCTCGTCCGTCGCTCACACCACCCGAAATGTCCAATGCGGCTGACTACTCCGCAACCTGCATGCAAACGGCGCCTCATTTTTCTTCATCTGCATCTACCTACACATCGGGCGTGGATTCTACTACGGCTCCTACCTCTACAAAGAAACCTGAAACACTGGCGTCATTCTTCTACTCACCTTAATAGCAACAGCCTTCGTGGGCTATGTACTCCCATGAGGACAAATATCCTTCTGAGGAGCTACAGTCATCACCAACCTATTCTCCGCTATCCCATACATCGGCCAAACTATCGTAGAATGGGCCTGAGGCGGATTCTCAGTAGACAACCCCACACTCACCCGATTCTTCGCATTACATTTTCTCCTTCCCTTCCTAATCGCAAGCCTAACAATAATCCACCTCACCTTCCTACACGAATCTGGCTCAAACAACCCCCTAGGTATCACTTCAAACTGTGACAAAATCCCATTCCACCCTTACTTTTCCCTGAAAGACACCCTAGGATTCGCCCTCCTATTCCTCCCACTCCTAACTCTAACCCTATTTTCACCCAATCTTCTAGGAGACCCAGAGAACTTTACACCAGCAAACCCCCTAGTAACCCCACCCCACATTAAACCAGAGTGATACTTCCTATTTGCATACGCCATTCTTCGATCTATCCCAAACAAACTTGGCGGCGTACTAGCCCTTGCAGCCTCCGTACTCATCCTACTCTTAGTACCCGCCCTCCACAAGTCCAAACAACGTTCAATAACCTTTCGGCCCCTATCCCAATTACTCTTCTGAACCCTAGTTGCTAACCTCCTCATTCTCACATGAATCGGAAGCCAACCCGTAGAACACCCATTCATCATCATCGGCCAACTAGCCTCCATCACATACTTCACCATCCTACTAATCCTATTCCCCATCACCAGCACCCTAGAAAACAAAATACTGAACTTCTAAACTCTAATAGTTTATAAAAACATTGGTCTTGTAAACCAAAGACTGAAGACTCCACCTCTTCTTAGAGTTTACCTCAGAAAAAGAGGACTTAAACCTCTACCACCAACTCCCAAAGCTGGCATTCTTCATTAAACTATCTTCTGATATCTCACCCCACCCCCCTAAACCGCCCGAATCGCCCCACGAGCCAGCCCCCGCACAAGCTCCAGCACAACAAACAACGTCAACAATAACCCCCACCCTGCCACCAAAAACATCCCAACCCCTCACGAATAGAACATGGCCACACCACTAAAATCTAATCGCCCAAAACCCGCCCCACCACTATCAACCGTAACCACCTCCCATTTCAAACACCCAACCAGCCCACTTACTATTACCCCAACAACAAGCACCAAAATCAACCCCACCCCATACCCTAAAACACGCCAATCCGCCCAGGCCTCAGGAAATGGGTCAGCCGCCAAAGACACCGAATAAACAAAAACCACTAGCATCCCCCCCAAATACACCATAAACAACACCAACGCCACAAACGAAACACCCAAACTTAACAACCACCCACACCCCGCAACTGACGCCAAAACTAAACCAACTACCCCATAATACGGCGACGGGTTGGACGCAACCGCCAACCCACCTAAAACAAAACAAAACCCTAGTATGGACACAAAATAAATCATAATAGTTCCTACTTGGCTTTTCTCCAAGGTCTATGGCATGAAAAGCCATCGTTAGTCTTAACTACAGGAACACTACAGCCTATCACCTAAACGGCCCCCCCCTTCCCCCCCAGTGGCATCAGTCACTGGTATGCTATGTACTTCTGTGCATTAATTTGTATGCCCCATTAATAATTGCACTCAATTAGGACATTATACTTAATGTACGCTCCACATTACATGTAATGCTCGTCCACATACGGATATTATACCCGGACATAAATATACTATACACTAACCTACCAAAGCACTTTATAATGTAATGGTTCCTCAACAGGTTATTATACCCGGACATACGTCACTCGTCAACGGACCTACCAAAGTACTCTCAAATGTAATGACCTTCCAACACATTCATACAAGTTACCCAAACCATTCCTAGTATTGGTTATACATAGCAGCCATACCCACACGGAAGTGCTTTAACATCAACTCTGCATGGTTTCAGGTCCATACAGCGCCTCATCTCTAGTCAACCCTCATACGCGCGCCAGGTTATTTATTAGTCGTACACATCACGTGAAATCAGCAACGCACCGCATATAATGTCCTAAGTTACTAGCTTCAGGCCCATTCTTTCCCCCTACACCCCTCGCACAACTTGCTCTTTTGCGCCTCTGGTTCCTATTTCAGGGCCATACGACAGTTGCGTCCCCATAACTTTCCTTTCATGAGACATCTGGTTGGGGTTATATCTCACCATCTCACCCGTGATCGCGACATCCCCCGTTTTCGCACCTTCTATCCTTTTTTTTTGGGGCGTCTTCAGGTAACCCTTCCAGTGCACCGGGTAACGACAATCTAAGACCTGTCCATCACATGGTACTCGACCGGTTTTTTGGCCTTCAAGCGCTGCTGGCGTCATGGTATAGCGGGTAACTTAATCTCATGACCTGACACTGATGCACTTTGCCTTGCATTTCCATGGTATATCCTCTAGCAGTTAAGTATGTTGCTATTTAGTGTATGCTTGTGGGACATGATTTTTCACCTTCACACTTCTACTGATTTTATCAACAACACTAGTAAAATACCGCTAAAAACATCAATTCAATTCATCATCATTCAATTGATTTGTGATTTTAACGCGTTTGATCGCTGGAGTTCCATTAAAACCGCACAAAACAAATTTCATTGTTTTATTGTTGAACAATTCGCATGCATTTATTAATAAAACTCCCCTACTAAAAACATCAACAAAATTTGTCATCACCAAACGACTCTTTGCATAGCCCAAACAACCCTAAATTAACTCCAAACGAACAAATCTCGATTCGTGCACGAACAAACCTTAACAAATAGCCCAAAATTCCCTAGTATTGTAAACGAACGAATCTCGATTCGTGCTCGAACAAACCTTAACGAATAGCCCAAAATTCCCTAGTATTGTAAACGAACGAATCTCGATTCGTGCTCGAACAAACCTTAACGAATAGCCCAAAA
>JAABKK020025450.1:0-17052 GCA_011634745.2 Catotricha subobsoleta | reverse complement strand
ATTTTTAGATAATTTTGAACTATCTAATCTACATCGTTTATCTAGATAATATTTTTCGTTATCTATGCCAACACTGCTTACGGGTATTTACATGACATTTATTTTAAAACTTACCTCGTGCCTGAAAAAAAGAGCTATTTAAAAGGTTCGGACCTGATAACTTAAGAAATGTTCGCTACACTGATAAAAAAAAATATATGCACCACACATATAAACCGATGTAAATACAACTTATATCTGTTGAAGGTATAGTATATGTCTATTAAAAGTATCTGTCACCGGTATAAAGTGAAGGAATAAAACATTCTTTCAAACAAATTTGTGTCAGATATTATTATATCTGTAATAATAGAATTAAAATCTGGGCTGTTTATATTTACATCTGTTACGGAAAGAAATTAATTTATCAGTAAGAGATATACTATATTTCCGTCATTTTTGTATCAATCACGAAAAAATTATTTCTGTCGTAAAAGCAACAAAAAATCTTATTTTAAATTCATTGTTTTTTTCTTTGTTTTCTATATTATAAAGATTGACAAGCATTGAAATAAAACAATTTGATTTAATTTTTCCAATTTTACATTTTTCTTTTATTTATATTTCTTGGAAGAATATCGGGTACATCCATGGATTTCCTTTTTTTTTATATTTTATTTTATGTATTTGTTTTAAACATCAAATGAATTATAATGTGTTTTTGAAGTATGTAGTTATTATAATATGTGTAGTGAAGATGAGCATATTTTTATTTATATTAATGTTAGTACTTATTCGATGATCGTTTAATTATTAATAATTTATATATTATATATATTTTTAATATTTATATCATGAATGAAGAATGAAGTAAAATTATTTTTCTAAGATAATTAGAATTTATTTATGGTTAATTTCTTGTTGTGCTATACGCTTTTTTTTGCTTTCATTTGATTGGAATTGATTTATGAATTTTATTTATAAGCGTTAGTATTTAAATGTTCTTCTTTTTTTTTTATTTCATTTTATTTTATAATGGACCATTTTTCTACATAATTGTAATAAAAAATATTTATTTTCATATTTATTGAATTTCTTTTTTTTTTTTTCTGTAAACCATAATGATTACTTTATTATTTTTTTATTTTTCTGTAACTGGATAATGTACAATTATTTTTTTCTTGAAAGTATATTTTTATTGTAATTAATAGTAAATCTTAAATATTATTTCATATTATTTATTATGGTACATTTATGATGCATATAATCATTGTAATGAAGATTATTATATAAAGATTCTCTTAATGCATACTTAAGTCATGATAAAGATTAAATGATAAATTTCTTCATTATACTGAACATGTGTGTGTGTGTTTTTTTAATGATTTTTTTTTCTTGTTTTTTCTTATTAAAATGTGCACCGGTTACTGCAAATTTAAGAAAACTCTTAAAATATCAAATATTGAAAACAATTTTTTGCAACATTTTCTTGATTTCATTTTATTACAATAGAGAACAGTGCAAAATATTTCTTCAAATTAGAAAATATCATATATTTAATAAAAAAAAAATGTTGAATTTTATATCTGTTATGTATTATTTATAATTTTTCTTTTTGTAAAATGTGCATATATATTTTATGTTTAGCGTATAGACTTTTCTTTTTATTTAGAACATCAAATATAAAATAGATTATTTTTATTTGCATTGCACCTGAGAGAACCGAATGAGTTTTTTTTTTTCATTTTATTTGAATTGCAATAGAATTTGTAGGGAAATATTTTAGAATTCTTAATTTAAAGCTTTTGCTTTTTGAAAACATTATATTTTATCATCTATCTGTAAAGATACCTGGCAGAACTTCAATTATATATCGATTTATAAAAAAAATAAAATAGAATTGTGCGAATGGAAGAGATTTTTATTTTTTCACTTTCATGGTAAATATTTCTTAATTGCTAGAAATTTGATTTATTTCACCCAACACTGTGTGCAAATAAGTCGGTTATTATATTAATTATAAATTTTACAAATTCGTTTGCATCGTAAACATTTCAAACATTTCGTGAAAATATATATACTGGGGTTTTGAAATATCTATCGTTTTTTGGCGCGCTGAATCCAAATATGTGGTGGAATTTATATGTTGTGTGATTTTTGTCATTTGGTAACATTCTTAACAAAAATGAGTTCGTATACCAACCAATCCATTGGCAGCTTGTTTTTTTTTTATTGAATATCAAAAAACTATTTAAGACTTATTTGAATCAATGAGGATATAGTAAATTACAAATTATGTTTTTATAGTTTCAATCCTCAGCTATCAACATTTCGAAATTCGCATATTAAATTCATTCCATTTAATTTTATATCGATACAAAAATTGGCGACTGTTATTATAAATCTGTCGTTGCATTACCCGAACAAAGAAATATGTATAGAAAGATAGTTTTCTAAATATGAAAATAAAAGAAAAACTAACGCAGCCCGCCACGTTTTGTTTCCTTCCTATTCGGTTCTAATTTATATCATTCAATAACATTATTATTATTATTATTATTAATTATTATTATTATTATTATTATTATTATTATTAATATTATTATTATTTTTGCTTTTAATAAAACTTACAATTTATAATTTACTCACAAATATTGTTTTTTTTTTGTTTTTGTTTTTTTTAAATTTTATTTTATTAGATTAGCTTTACGTTTTAAATTTAATATATTTATGTAATATGACGCATGTTACTCTTAAATAATTATTTATTTTACTTTTTATTTTTATTACATAATAGATATAAGACTGCAAGTTTATTATATTTATGTATTTTTATTTATATATGTAATGTATATATATTTTATAAATTACTCACATTTAATTTTATGTTCAAAATTACAATATTTCATTAATTTTAATAATTTATAATATAAATTTATCCTTTTCATCCGCAAATATTGATATTAAAAACAACCTAATAATAATTTTATAATTAAAAATTTGATTGATTTGATATATTCTAGCTACTTCATATTTCGCTATCTAAAATTTTGAATTTTTTTTTTTGTTTTTACATATTTAAGTATTATTTCATTCATTCATAATTATTAAATAATAACAAAGAAAAACAAAAATTACTTTTTTTTTTGTTTTTACTAACAGTCTTTATTACTTCTCCCTTCGAATGTTATACGAGAATAATTTGTTTTTGTGTTTTTTTTTTTTAAATTCCATTAATTTATAATTATTATAATTTTATTAAAGTGTAACCAAATTTAAAAATATAACCCTGTACACAACGTGTTTTTGCAATTTGTCCAATGTATGATTGTAATAAATTATGTTATTTTATGCAATCGGTTAAGACACTCTCATCACGTATAAAAGATTGAGTTTTGAATGTTGATAGTTAATGTACACCTTGACTAGAAGTTAACTGCAAAACGAAGTTAGCCCAAGTAGCTTCACCCATGCAAATGATTTTTGTCACAACAACAACATACATGAATATATTTCGGCTGTTTGCGTCTAATTTATGGTCGAGGTGCATAAGGTATTACAAAAAGGTAAATTTCATGTTTTAAATAGTTTTTTATGTATTAGATACTGATCGTGAACTTGATCTGGATTTTATAGGCGATAAATATCTATCTTATCTGAGAATCGCAGATCAATAAAAGAATTATCCGTACCCGACACGGCTTAGGTATAATAGTTTTATTTGATTTGATTAAATTTTGAAAAGTGTCATAAGTGAAAGAGCGATCGACCTAAATATGTCAACATTAATCTATCTTTTCTATGATTAAACAAAAATCGATAGCATAAAATAAGTCTTTAAGGTTTAAGCTGATAATAGCTGAACTTAGCGAGGGGAGCATTTTCTGTGCCAAAAAAGACTCCTTCATTTCTGCTCTAACAGTTTTTTGATGCAAAGTACAATTTATAATAAAAGTAAACATTGCAATTGGTTCTTGTTGTTTTAAAACGTTTCAAAACGTGAATTAAATATAAACTTCCAATCATTTTGCTCAAATTAGATATATAAGTAAAATAGTTAGTATGTATATCGCAAAAAACTAATGAGGTATTTCACTACTAAATAATTAATGTTCTTTTTATAACATATAAATACAAACTTTATGCAATTCTAATCATGAATTGAATATTAATTTTTTGATGCATTTTTCATTAAGAAATTTTGACTTCAAAAATGCAAAAATTTGTTCTTTTCTTTCTTTTTTCTTTCGGGTTTCCTGCAAATGTGAAGGGAAACTTTTTACCAATGCTTCGTTTTTTGCCAATTGTTTGTATTGCTACGAGAATATTTTGAATAGTAAAAAATTGGGTGTTAGAAAAAGTGAAATACCTCACATTGTATGAAAATATTAAAATTTGAATATGGTTTTATTTCAAGATCGTTCAGAAATATAAGAATAATTAATGTCTGGAATTATGAATAGAAAATAGAAAAATACCATGAAAAAGAATACGTTAAGAATTAAGATCACCATTTTTAATCTCTTACAAAAATGTACTTATCATCGCATTTTCGTTCATCTGTTTGTTCTTACTTTTATCAAAATTAATAAGTCGCATCATTATTATATAAAGACAGAGGATGAAAGAAAATGAAATGACAAAAAATAAAAAAAAATGCGAAATAAACGTACGAGATTATGTTTTCCATTTTAATTTTCCTTTGCGTAAGAAACATTTTTTTTTTTACCTTTAAGGTACATATATTTTACATATTTTATTTTTCTTTTAAATATGTTTTTAATTATTTTTGATTTAACTTTTCCATTAATCATAGATTAAATGAAGTAATTTAAACCGTCTTGCGTTTAAAATTAATTAATATGTACCTTTAATTTAAATAAAAATGGCTATTATTTTAATAACTGAGGCTCTGTATAGCTTATGCCTAATTAATGAAAATATATATACATATATATTTGTTCCCGATCGCTAAACCTAAAAAATTTACATTTACAATTAGATTTTTTCTTGCTAGAATACGTACCTATCTGATGCTTTGTGGTGATACATATTACGTATGAAGGTGTTTTATTCGCACAATAAAGATATTAAATATTACAAATTTTTTTTCCTTTATATTTATAATTATATTATTTATTTGCTCTCTTTTTCGCTCATATTATTTGGCACAATAGTTATGTAACTTCTTTTTATATGAACATTATTCGACATACCGATTAGTTAAATTACGAAAAAATAAAACAATGTGAAAATGTCTATGCTTGAGATTTTTATTCTTTTTTTTTTGTTTTTTTTTTTTTTTTTTAATTAATCAAAACAAGGTGTAAGAAATTTGATAAAATAAAGTGCGTAAGCTTTTCTTTTATGTTTTGAAGTTGAAATACTTATAGATATTTCATGTGTTTATCTGCTGATTCTTTGATTACGTGTTTTAGTTAAAACACGAACTGCTAAGACAAAGACGGATGTACAAAAAATAAAATAAAATAATAATAATAATAATTTTCACCTTTGTGATTAATTTTAATGCCGCAATGGTTATTTAAAATTATTTTAGTTTCATTAAATTTCATTCATATTATCTTATTGAATATGTACATTGTCATAAAACTACAAATGTTTTGCTATAATATTTTAAATACCTCAAATTTTTATTGTTTTCAAATTTATTTTAACACAGAACTATCTATCTATACATCACATTAAATACAACTAGATTAATATAATGTGCAAGTAGTTTAATACAAACCAGCATTTCGTGTTATTATAATATTGACATTGTTATAATAAATTGAATTATTTTATTTTTCAAGAAAAACTTTCCTCTATTTTTTTACATTCGCTTAAATGTAGTATTTTATTTCTATTTTTTTTTTATTAAAATCATTCGGTTTTGATAAAAATATATATGAAAATGTGTATCTGTTTGAAAGAAAATGTTTGCTACTAGCTTCTGTAGAAACGTATTAGCTTTATAGATAAATAAATGATGAGTAATAATATTATAATATTCACGGATGAAAATTAATCATCAATTTCAAATCTAATTCAGTTTACTTTTAATTTTTGTGGTAACCGGAATCTATTCGTTCATTTGATTAATAATAACTTTTCGATAAAATTGTATTTAAATCTTATCTTACAAACAATATTGCTGAAATACATTTATTGAAAATGTAATCTAGACCACAATATTCAATCTGTACAATTTACTCTAGCTTAACAAATATACCTATATTTAAATTGAACCCATAGCACCTATTAAACTAATAATTATCGATACGTTTATTCACATATAATTGTGCTTGACCACAACATTTTCATAGTACACTATTGTCCATTATTACAATGTAGTAGAAGACAATAATCAATTAATTTGTATGTACAGCATGTTTTGCAAAAATTTGCAACACATGAAATAATATAAAATAATAATTATGCTAAATTATGAGTATATAAATAAATAAAGAATTCAAATTATGCACTTTTATGTTTGCCACCATAGTTGAACAAGAATAAAGACTTATTAACAATAATTTAAATTAAATAAAATAAAATAAATAAATAAACTCCTCTCATTCTAAATTTTGATATGTATTAGATTCAAAATGCTTACGTTCTTTTAATGTACCAATTTCGTCAATATTTTCAATGGTTCAGTGTACATTTATTATTTACTTTTAGCGGAAACTTCATGTAATTTTCCACATATAAAAAGCTTTGTCTGGACTGAATTTCAAGTGATAGGATATTAGTCATTGAATATTCGCTAGACGCATCTCCGTCTCCTAGATTTTGATTTGATTTTGTCGTTTCTTATGCTTTTTTTTGTATGCTGTGCTGTGATGGACCGTTACATAAGAAATGTAGATTTTAAAATTTTCAAATGACTATAAACGGGTTTAATATATAGCAAAACTAAAATAGTGTACCAATTTATTGGCACATAATAAAAGCCGGTTCTTATAGAATTTTTTTTTTTTTTTAGTTTAGCAAAGAAAAATAAGCTTTATGTGTGCAATATTAAACTATTTTCCGTATGTGGAAAAACATTAATTTTCCGTTAAAAAAATATGTAATTTAATTTCAGGGCGATGCCGTTGGGCTCAACATTGACGAAATCGAGTCTGTTAAAGAATTTATAGTTCTATAAAATGAGGGAACGTTGAAAAATTGACCAAAAATTATAGAAAACCGACACACCTTATAATATTCATGTACACACATTATATTAATATTCTAATATATATATAACATTACTCAACCTTTTTCTCCGGTCTTTCTTTTATTTTGCATTCTATATGTTTACCTTTTTCTGTGTACCTATTCAAATTTAACATCTATAATACATTATATGATTATAATAAATATATTTTAATAATAAAGAGCTTTCCAATTTTCAAGTTAATGCTCGATATGGTATAAAAACGATTATGTGTGCATATTGACAACGGCTATGAGTATATTATGTGTGTTCAAGTTCATAATGCATATATTACATCTACAACTAATATTAATATTATTAATAATAATACGCAGTCTATTTGATTGTGAATATATATAGCCATCATTAGGGCATTAATAGGTGGATCATGTACGACCGAAGGGATTTGAATAGTAAAGCAACCTTAAATAAAACCAATAGCGTTCATATTAAATATTAAAAGAGGAGTTTTATTTGTGCCAATAATATGTTGATGTGGCTGTATTTTCATTGACAATGTATGCAAGTGAGGCGTACGATACACAAATAGTGTAAATATAATACGCCAGTCAGTAAAAGATGTAGATCATAGCCACCGATAAATAAATGGATATACATAATATAATACTATTATATAGCTGAATAATTTAATATAATATGTGGTAGGTGATGAGAGATGAAGATTTAGTTTTCTTCATGAAAGGATTTTCATTCTATATGAATGATTTTTTTCTATTTTTATTTATTGTATTTCTATATAATATACTTATTAATCGTAGAGGAAAGTAAAAATAAAAATAAGTCGAAGAGAAAGAGAAAGAGATAGAGATAGATAGATAGAAAAAGAAAGGTAAAAAAAATAAGAAAAATCGGTAAAGCCTACATTATCAACACTATAAAATATAAGTGTTATGTTACGCATTTATATTATTATTATGTATATTGATGGTCAAGAACATAACCTTTTCTATGTTTTCTTGACAACGCGTTTAGTTGATACAGTAATACAGTATATTATATGAATAAGAATAAAGCGTAACAACCACCATACAACCTTCTACATTTTATGTTTATATTGTTGTGTGGTTGAATTTGGTTCAGTTTTGTGGTGATGGAACTATTGCTTATTTCAAAATCAAAAATAAAATGAAAATTGAAAATGTAAACAAGCAAACGAAAATTCATCAAACTTGATCACATCCATCACATTTCTGAAAATGTAGATATTTTGCGTATATTTATAACAAGTCGCAGTTAATTTATTTTATTTATAATTTTACTAAGGTTTTTTTCTATCAGTATTCACTTTTTTTCTCTTAATTAATATAGAAAGAAATGCAGGAATAAGTTATATATATATATTATATATATTTTAAATTGCTTAATTTTCTAGCACATCATATGTAAATTTTAAATATATTTATATTCCGATTTTTAATTTGTTTTTTTTTCTTATTTTTAAATTCATTTAATAATATCGTGAAAATTGTTAGGATTTTTATTAGTGTTGGTTTAGTGTTTTGCTCAATTTTTCGGTTTTATTGTTTTCATTACATTCTTTTTTAAATAAATAATGACAACAACGCATATTCTATTAATTAATTTTTATTTATTATAGGTTAACTTTTATCCGTAATATTCTTAGTAATTATATAGATATTCATTTTACACATTTTCAACTAGATACGTCGAAAAATTCTAAAAAGACACAGATCTTTTTGGAAAATATTTATTCGGGTTCACTGGTTTCAAATAAATTTTGTTACTTTGACATTTGAAGTGGCAATTTTATATTTCAAATATCAATTATATACGTTTGAAATGTCTTTCAAGTTTTACTTTGAATGTTTTTTTGCTTATTATTTTGGTATACTTAGTTCATTAGAGACGAAAACTGCCTTATTATTTTTAATATATTTTGTTATAGCAGTGAAATTTTAATGTCCATATATTTCATTAATTTATTTGTAAATTGGATTAACGCTCTGATCGAATTACAAAATTATTGAAAATTATTATAGTTAAATCGTGATAAAATTATATCTTATTCGTCTTGTTCAAGTAGTTACTTCAAATCAACAACATTTTGGGGAAAAAATTCGCAAAGATAATAAGTTAGTAAAAAAAAAAATATACCAAAAGAAGATTATTTGAATTTGATAATATCAATTTAAATGGCGGAACTTTTTAGCTGTTTTTTTATTTTATTTTTTTGCATATCACAAATGACAAACTTACACCTTTGGAAATCCGAGTAATTTTTTGTACACTTTTGGAAAAACGTATGTATTTGGCTCTTCTTTTTTCTAACAAAAATGAAGTCTTGTACCAATCCATTGGTAGCTTGTTCCTAGTAATTTTTCTGATTTTTTTGGTTATGATTTATTTTTTTAATTCAATACAATTATCAATTCAGAACGATTAATAAAATTCAGTTTTATTATTTGCATGTAATTTAGTATTTTCTTTTTTTTTTCTTTATTCGTTTTGTCGATTAATTGAATTTCAATATTAGTCTGTTGCACAATAAAATATTTATTTATCTTATTATAATTAATAATATTATGAATTATCAAATAATGTACTTTTTTTTTTATTGTTATTTACCATTCACTTTTTTCTGTTCCTCCATTTTTTTCGCTTTTATTTTGATTATATAGTAATGATAATTTTCATAATATAAATATTAATTATTCACATATTCATGTACTATAACAAAATTGAACCAGTCCCGCTGGTTCTCGACATTGTAATGTAATGTAAAGTAATAACATATTATTATATTTATAATAATTTATGATTCTTTTATGTTATATTAATTGTTTAATATATTATATCTATAATGTTCTATATATGTCCTAATTTATATTTATTATAAATATTAAATAAATACATAAAAGGAACATATAGATATATATATTATAGATATTATATATTTAATATGCAATACCTATGGTTATGCGTATTTGTAATATGGATTTAATAATAATCATGTTTAAATCGTCTCTATAGTAATTCACTTTTAATCATCATTATTTGTATTTCTTTTAAATTTAATTTCAAAATGTGGTTAAGCTTTTTTTATGTGCTGTTTTCGGCTACGAAATTAACTTTCATTATAAATGACGAACTTAATTAATTTTGTATATTCACTTACATATTCCCTATATCTATATTTCTATCTCTTTATATTTATAATTAAAAAAAATAGTTTATTTGATTACGTCTTTATTGATATTATGTATTAATTTCTACGTTAATTATATTCAGTTAAATGTAATTAATTATTTATACAAATCACTTGAAACTGAGCTTTTATTGCGCTTTATTAATTTTAATTTTGGTTTATGTTTATTTTGCTTCAGAAAAAAAAAATGTGTATAATTTTTGGTAGGTACTTATAACATATGATTAAAAGATATTTTGTTCAGCCAAAGTTTATTGGAATTTGGAAATACAGATATGCAGGGCTTTGCAAATGTTCAATTTTTTAGAAGAGCCTGGAAAAAACCGGACAAATGGTTAAAACCGTTTTTTTCCAAACAAAAATAGTTAAAAATTTAAATAATACGGAATAGATTTATAAATGAACAGCGGTTGTATTTTCTTCATAAAGTCTTATTATAATCGCTTACCGATTAAATTTATTGTTAAAATTAGAATCGATCGGAAATTAGAATTGCAAAATTAAAATCTATCGAAAATTGAGCACGCAAAAATCAAAATTCCTCTGAAATTATAACCAGTATAAATTCTTAGATCCATTCATTCACATTTTTAAGTTTTACTATACCGTTTATTATTTTTATTCATTTTTGGTTGATTTACATGAAATAATTGGAAAAATCTCTGAAATGGGAATATACTGATCGCCGAGAACCATATTTTCCCTTTACCAAGGGCAATTTAATCAAATATAATATTTTATTGAATTGATCGACAACAAATATAATTTTGACGATTTTAATTAAGACTTAAACGGAAAGTTTGATATTTCAGGCGATCAACTTTTGTTTTACGGGCGGTATTTTGTTATTCCAGGCGATCATTTAAATGTATGCCTTTTAAAAATTAGAATCGCCCAAAACTTTTCGAGATTCCACTAGAATAATATTTTTAATTTAGTGGTCAAAGCTGGATTTTTAATTAGAAATGTAGGGAAAAAACCAAGCGGTTTTAACCGGTGTTAACCATGGATTAGAAATGACCAGCAAGCTCTGGATATGGCAGACTTCTTGTATGTATATTAGAGTAGGTTGATTCTTCAGGTCTAAGGACGTGGTTCAACATTGTCTAAATGCGGCCACCGGATTTCATTTCTATCTTATTGGTCCCAACCCTATTCATATTTTTATTTTTATTTGGCGCGATTAAAAATCCTATTTTCAACATTTTAGTAATTAAAGATATCTAAAATTTTGAAATCTGAAGACCAAGTATCTTGTACAAATCCTTACAGTCTGAAAAATCAGCTTACTCTCATCAATATATCGAATCTATGAACTCAATTTTAACATGAATGTGGATAACCATGGTCATGTTTATGCAAACCATTAGTATTTAGCAGAGGTCTGCTAGATTTTGCATGAGCGCAATATAGAGATGAAAGATATACCAGTGCTGCTTGTACTCATGGGAGAACTAACGGTACGGCCAGTCCGTGCAGAACTCTAGTATTTAGTCTTTTTTGGTGTTAAAATATTTATTTCAAATGCAGACTTGGAAGCAGGGCTGTTGATTTTTTTGATTTATTTTCAATAATATCGAAAAGAAATAAACATATTTTTAGAATTCAATAAAATAAATTAATGAAATAGTATCTATTAAAATCAATATACTAGAAAATATATTTTATAGTTCTAAGAAAAATTAAAAAAAAAAATTATTAGACTTTATTTTATTCTTATCTAAGAGTGAGAATTCATTAAGTCTTTCTGAAATATGCACCAACTGTGCAGCTCTTGTCCTATTTCCCAAACGGTTACGCAATTTAGAATGAATGATTCCGAATTTTGATAAAAATCTTTCCAAATTTGTTGATGAGCCAAGTGCTGTTATTGACGTGCTAATTATTTCATAATTTGTTTTAGAGATATGATCAGGAAATATCGATTTCATCATTAATCGCACCATTCATTGTCCGTTAAGTTAAGGCTGATAAATACTTAAATGTACTTCGTTTAATTATTTTAGAATATTGTTGGCTATAAAAGAAAGTTTCATTATAATTATAATAAAATAAATAAATGAATTTAAAAAAAAGAAAAGTTTTTTGATTTTTTTGATTTAATCAGTAAAAGAATCAATTTTAATTAATTCAAAATAAGTCTGCCTGGGAGTATATTTTCATGTGAAATTGTATTGAATGTAGTGTACAGTCAATTTTTGACTTGCAGTAATATCAATTTTTAAGAATTTTGAATACATCACCATTGAGGATTACATTAGAGCCTATAGTTCTTCAAGCAAGCTTATCGATTTTTTTTTTTTTTTGCTTTGAAAGTGGAGTCGCTATTTGTATTGTTTTTTAATTTTTTAGGTACAGAATTCAAAAATATAAGACAAGCATTTATTTAGCCTTCACTTTCTGTACATTAAATTAATGCAAATGTTTTAAATATAAATTTAACAAATGGTCTCATTCTATATTATTTCTAAATTATATTCTTAAGCAATTCCTTTTCTTCATTATTAGACTTTTAAAAATTTCGATGGGATAGAAAATTATATAATTTATAGTGTTTGGTTTATTTAGAATAAATCAGCTCAGCAGGCTTACATTTCTGAATCAATTATGCACTAAAATGTCAAGAAAAAATATTGAAAAGATAAGTGTTAATAGCCAAACTTAATTCATAATATCCAAAAGAAAAAAATATTATTAATAAAATATTCAATCTTTAATATATATTTAAAATAGAATATATGTATTAATGTTATCATTTTAATATAAGCTTTTTTCTATAAACTTGCACGTTCATAATGATAATAAAATACAAGTAAGTGTTAGTAACCACTACGGATAAAACGATAAAAAATCTATGGTTTATACTCGTACAGTACTCTAAATTAATCTTGAGTTTATATTAATAAATAATGTTGTAGTGCATCCAGTTAATATAGGCCGCACAGCCACAGACTACTAGTCACCAGACAAGATGTATGTACATTGTACATATTGTCTCTGGAGAGGAAATCACGGTCAATTTGTTTTCAGATATTGGATATTATGGATTAATATTAAGAAATTTTTATTTTAAATCTATAATCTTATTTTTCAAAATAAAAAGATAAATTGCTGCGAACCCATTGCATAATTTAAAAATTACCTCAGATATAGATAAAGTTACCACATACGAGAACTGCATTAAAACTGTACCTAAACTAAATCTATACAAATATTTATTTTATATAATGGAAGAAAACCGACAATCAACGAATTTTTATTGTTAAATATCAAATGATTTATTGTATTTCTTTTATTTGTCTATTTATAAATAAATACATTTAAATCAAAGTATACACGTTTATGATATTTGATTATTTAATATTTATTATTATACCTTATTAATTGTTTATTGGCTATCATTATTCAGTTTTTTTTTTTTTTTTGGATAAATGTTATTTTATGTCTGAAGTCTGACTATGTTTATTAAATATTTACTATATATAATACTTTCTATGTTTAAATAACAATATAGAATGTTCATACATGGCTATTGGATGGTATTTATTTGATGGGTTCCAGGTGGAGAAATTACTAACATAACAGTTATTAAATACTGTTGCGTTAAATGAATAAACATTGTTAAAAAAATATTCAATACTTAAGTTAATAAGTAGAAAATAAGAATTATATTATATTCAAAAAAAAAGTATAAAACAGAGAAAAGAATTTGTGCTTCTTTTCAGAATATACATTGGAACAATATTATTATTTCAACTATAAACGAACCGCTCAAAAGTTATATTTCTATCTTTATAAACGTTTCTGAGTGAACATTTTCAAAATTCTCTTTTTTATTGTTGTTGAAAATAAGACAATTGAGAAAATTTACATTTTCTTATGTTTTGTTTATTTACCATTAAACTAAATTCACTCCATACTCATATACGAGTTGAACTCCTATAGATTTTTAGTTGGAAAAAAATAGGATGGATATTCAAATTAGAATAAAAATCTACAAATCAACTAAAAAGCATTTATCATCCACAAACTCCATAATTATATCCAATATTTATATTTATATCATATTTTATACTCTGAGCTCACATCTATATTATTATTTAAACATTGAATGAAAAATACAAAATCATTTTAGATAAAACTAAAACATATCTTATTATAATTATATTGTTTTTTCAAACTAACAAATATCATTGCTATCAATAGTAATAAATAATTTTTAATAATTTTTAATGTACTTTTCTTCTTTTTTTTTATGTACAATATGCCAGTTACATGTTATCTATCAAGTAGGAATCATATGGGAAGAGTAAAGTGTTAGTTATTCAAATTGGTCTTTGGTTCAATATTTATATTCATCATTTTTTTTTTTTTTTTTATTAATTTATCTCGTATTATTGACCCTAATGAAGAAAATATACACTTTCAAAATAAACGAATGTTACATTGTGTGAAACTCTCTATTTATGAGAAACGTACGTGATGTTATGTAATGGCTGTGAATTTATTTTGTCAGTATATTTGATTGATCTGAAAATGTGTGGTATTCTAGAGTTCTTTGTCACCACAATTTTCTTAATTATATATTTTATTCATAACCTTGTAACATTTAGATATTCAGCTCAAATTATCTGCTATTCGATAATACATTTTATAATTCAGAATATCATGCGTATGTTAGCATTACATAAAATGTAGTAAGCCATCCAAATAATTCATCAAGAATACAAAAAAAAAAAAAAAAAAAAACAAATCTACTGTGTCATTTTCATTTTTCCTTTTTTTTTTTTTGGTTTCATTCAAATAGAAATAATACAAATGCATGATTTTATTTTGTGAAATGAAATCAATTGATGGCTGGTTTATCCATAAAAAAAAAATGATTCGAACAATAATAAACGTTAAAGCTCGTATCATTGCAAATTGTTTTAATTTCGTTTTAATTAGAAATCGATTTAATTAAAAAGAAATTAAAAAAACACGTTTCTCTTAATTTTGATAATTTGATAATAAAAAATAAAAATAGCTCATATAATTTAAATTCTCAATTAATTTAATATTAATAATTATAATTAAATGGATAAGTACATTATTGTTATATGAACGAATTGAATGAATTGGATGAAAAAATATAATTTTGATGGAAGATTTAATTTTTTAAACGCTTTGGTAAAAAAAAAAATTAAATTTCACTAACCTAAGATCATCAAAATTGTTTAAGCATCAACTACAATGGTGTATGGTTTGTAAGCATTTTAAAATAGACATGATTTTTAAAATATTTGTAACATCCAAGTACAAGAAAACAAAAAGCACCATACGGTCGCCAAAAGTCATGTCTGTGTAAAAAATAATCCTTACAAATCTTACAAATAAAACCTTATATCACTGTAGAAGATGTTTTAAATATTTCCATGTTATTTTCTTCTTTTTTTTTTTTTGTATAATAACGAATAACGAACGATGTCTTAATTTTTTTTTTTCTAAATTTTATAATAAAACGTTAAACGTATTCATAAGTAATAAAACTAGTTTGATTTTTCAACTTAATTTAAAACTTTCTTATAGACAAAACAAATATTTTTTAACTTATCGATTTGTTTTCTAATTTTTTTGTTTTTTTTTTTGTTTTTAATTGCTTTTGGCAAATATTAATTTATTATTTTATACAAGTTGTGCTTTTCGATTTTATTTTTTATAAATTGCTACAATTATAAATTGTCTAATTGTAAAATAAAAATAAAACATGTTTAAAAACTTAAATTATATTGTAAATAATAATAATTTGTATAAAATGTTATATTTACTTTTTAATATTTATTGAAAAATGTTTCATTTTAAAAGCAAATATAATAAATATATACGTTTTGTGATGATAAAGCAAATAGTTTCATATAAATTGCGTTTCTCCCGTTCAGTAATGTTAATATAATAGTAATTTTTTTATTTATTTTTTATTTTTATTTTCATATTTTTAATTTTTTTATATTTGTGGTACAAATTATAAAATAGGTAAATATATAGAGATGTTGTCACAATCACAGTGAAAACTTTTGAATTAAATAATATGAGCTGCATTTCTGATTTTTCTTTTGTCGTTTTGTTTTGTATTTCTTCATTACATACTGATTTTATAAAAAGTTTTTTTTTTTATTTATTTTTGGTCCGAAAATTTTAGAATTGTGGTCAAGATTTACCTCCAGAAAATTTAAATTAAATTTCAGTCCATTTGAAAAAAATGAAATTAAATTGTGATGTTTATAATTTTAAGTTTATTAATATATTAATTCATTTCTAGGCATCAATTAATTAAAGTAAGTTTACAGCTTGTGCCGCATAATAAAACAAAATTATTTAAAAGTAAATAAATTTATTTGGCAACAAACAATTTGTTTCCAAAAAAATGATGAAAATATTTCAAAAATGTTTTGCTTATTTTATTTTAATTTTTTTTTATTTCTTCTCATTTTGTTTTTTCTGTTAAAAGCACAAACAAACTTTTATGCACGTATTTTTTTTAAAATTTAATATATGTTATATTTATATATGTTTCTTCTACTCTATGCTTGTATGTTCTATCATACAAAAATTTGGTACACTTTAATATATTTAAATTTACTCTAAACTGTGTAATATGGGACCTGCCCATGAGCCATTAATAAATGCAATGTAATTCATA
>JAABKK020025449.1:31019-47096 GCA_011634745.2 Catotricha subobsoleta | reverse complement strand
TATAACAAAAAAAAACCCAGAGGCAAGCTGCCACGACCAGTATCATGAATTAAAAATTTCATCCATACTAATAAATGACAAGAATTAATCATATTTTATAATGTACACACGGTATATCTATCGTAAAGTGATTTCCACCATTATTAATTATTAATATGACATTTACAATTTTTAAATATTAGCTCGCTCAGCGAATATTTATATTTATCTACATATATATAAAAACAATAAAGAAAAATAATAATATTCCTACAATTTTCATGTATTGTTAGAGCAGCATACAACCAGTGAATCAAACCATTATAAAAATTTGTTCACGGTTTGGTTCGGTTCGATTCAGAGCACTTCATGTTTGATTCACTGCTGAAAATTTGACGGAAAGTCCTAACAATGTTTTGAAAAATATCCTAACAATGTTCGGAAATCCAAATCGGATATTCCTAAGAATATTCCGTACCAATAGTTCAATTTATATTCATATTTAAGTATTAAAATTAGAATTATTCTCAATTTAAAGAAAATGTGTTTTATTTGTTTATAGTACATATAAACAATAGTATATACAATAAAATGTTTTGTATATATATAATATTATTAATTTTTGCTTTACATTTCCGAATATCAAACCGGTTCGAAATTTCTTGAACCGCCTATAATAATAAACAAAAAATAAACCGTTGTCATCCATTTTGAACCAATACATGCATTTACATATGGAAATGTTTGTTTAAGTGTATTAATTGAATTCATTTGTAATTGGATGGGTAAAAAAGCCAGTTGAGTAAAAATTATTCACATATTAAATGTGTTAATATATGAATAAATAAATCAATAAATCAAGAAATATTAGCTCATAGCAATTACTTTCATTCTTTGTTTTTCATTTAAATACTCTTGATTGCTTTCAAAACAAGTAAATATAAAAAGTCTTACTCAAAAACAACTTAAATTTTTAAATTAGAATAAATTTATATTTTTTGCCTACATATTTAGAAACATCACATAGTGTTAAAAACTAAATTTTGACTTCAACAATATATAGAGTTTTAAAACATTGACTTTCTAAATATTCTATACATAAATTAATTTAGTTATGGAAGATGCTCAAACTATAAAACCTATCTGATCAAATCGAATAAAAGATGTATTTAAAATACTTTTTCAATGTAATTCTTACACCATATATTTATTAAATATAAGTTAAAAGTTAAAACACAAATCAATTTATAATATTATTATTTATTTATTAATAAATGTTCTTAATATATATTATAATAAAAATATTTAATATTTAAGAATAATGACTTTATATTTAGTAATTTTAAAGTTAATCATAATAAAGAAAAAAAAAATACAATACAATACAATTATAATAAAAGTAATAAATTCTAAAGTCTAAATAATATTTATTAAAGGATGTACAATTATGTAAAAGAATATAATATGTCTAACAAATAAATTTTATATGGCTAAAGAGTAACAAAAACATTATTATAACGAAATTCTAGATTAATTGTAAATATATCACATAATTTTTTTTTTTCATTTCTCTACTTTAACATATTTAAAAAATTTATTTGATTTTAGTTTTTTTTTTACAATTTTATGCAATTAATTAATTCTTAAAAGAGAAAAAAAAATTAAACAAAAAAAAAATTATAATCATGATTCATATAGCAGCCAGCACCTGCTTAATAATTTTATAAATAGAAAATTTTCAAATCACCAAAAATTATATGGTATTCATTTATTGAAAACTGTGCAATTTTTTTCATTTTCTTTTGGATGAATGACATCAATCCTGGAAATAAAAAAAAAATTAAATAATATTTTTAGATTATAGTTACATAGATATAGTAAAATAAATTTATAGTTTTGGTTTATGGCAAATGGTGGACTTGTAATTTTTTATTTTATTTGTATCAATAAATTTATGGTCCCAAATAAATTATATTAAAATCTAGAATTAAATTATTAATTATTTTCTCTTTTTTTAAACGTTAAATTTTTAGAATCTTACTTTTACATCAACAACAAAAAAAAAAAAATACTACAAACACGTCATTGAAATAAAACTATATTTTGTAAAGATAGTAAAGAAATAAAAACTTAAGCATTTCTAATAAATATTAGCGAGGTATGTGTTTGTTTGTAAAGTTTGTTTCACATATAGCAAGAAATTTATTAAGTAGAAAATTTTTCGAAAATCTATTTTGGTCTGGAGAAATATATTAATGTCCTTTTCAAAACAATGTTTATTTTAAGAATGAATTTAGTATTTTTCACTCATTCTTTTCTCAGGCATTCCATTTTCCCCAGTGGAACCATAGCGGGGGGAAAATCGTTATTCAACAAAATGTATCTTTTTCTACCGAACATTGGGACAATTTACTGACCATTTGGATTGTTTTCTACCGAGCAAAAGGTTTTTCTTACTGGTAGAATAAATAGTTCCCACATATTTATATAGGAAACATATCGTCAATACAGAATAGGAAAATTAAACTTATATACATGTCGTTAAAGTCTATTTCTCTTTCAAAGAAAAATGGATATACGAAAAATCTATTCCAATGTGACGCTATTACTTTAAGAAATAGTGAAATTTATTTTAAATTAAGTAATAAACTTTATTTTCTACCATTTTTTTTTTTGAAATTCTATTTACCTTCTTTTATCAAAGGAAATATTATTTTACGAGCAAAACTACATTAAATTTATTTTATGAGACTCTAATTCTTCTTCTTCTTTTTTTTTTTACAGAGTTTACATATTATATTGATATATGAAATATTCCACTGCATATATAAAATCTATAGTATATTATACTGTTTGAATTCACCACTTTTGGATGAATTTAAATTTTGTTATTAATTGTATTTAGAGATAAGATTTACCATAAAAAAAAACAATTGCTATGATATTTACAATATCACAAAAAAATTAATAACAAAAAAAAATCACGTCAAATATAAATGATTTCCATTTGGATTTTGAGCTCAGCTAATTTCATTATATAACAAGTTATTTTTACTTATTTATAAGTAAATAAAATACCGCAAAAGACTTCTTATACGCATGTTTACCTAACATAGTACTCGATATTTACTTAAATAGACTAATTTTTTTTGCTTTGTTTCGTGATTTCAATGTTAATCAAATTTATAAATAGTATTTGTTTATTTGCAAGAATCACAAAAATACTAAACAAAATAGACTTAACGAAATTTTGTTTTCAAGCGAAACATTTTTTTTACATTTTTCATTTATTTGATAATGAAATAAATATTTATTTTCAGATATTTTTTTATATCAATTTTTTTTTTCAGTACAGGTCAAGCAAAATAATAATAAAAATAAAAAATAGAATCTGTTATATTGAACGAGAATGGAAAAGTGCTCTCAATATCTCATTGTTTTTTGTTTTGATTATTTTATGTATATATCTTCTTCTTTTCTTATTATTTTTTTTTTGTTTTTTTTTTGCAATTTATTGATTAACTAATATCGAATATTTATTTCAAAAATGATTTGTTAATAAATATATCGACGACAATGTATTTCTTGTATTTGTAATTATTATAATGATAATAAAATACAAAACATGAATTTTGATTACAAATAAGTGAAAGAGCAATAATATTAAAGCGATAATGATGGCTTTTATGTGCACAAGAATAAATTATATTAATGTCATTATAAAGAAAGTTAATTAATTATAAACATCTCTTTGTTAGGTTACGCCCTACAATTCTATTTCTTTTTTAATTCTTTTCGCGTCGCGATATCATTTGTTTATTCAAATTAAATAATAAGATTGTTGTGTTTTATAAAAACAATAAAAATAAAAAAAAGAATAAATTTATATTCTTATTAATTATTATTATTATTATCGACCATTTGCGGTTTCGAATTAAAGTTAAATCATTTTTTTTTATTTAATGAGCTTTAACTTACCGTTTATTTCAACCAAAAACTTCTTGTGATGCATATGTAATGTAGAGGAAACCATCATGATGACGATTTTCACAATAAATCTCTGCTAATGATTTGCTTAGTGATACCATTGATCGATTATTTACCAGCAAAAATAAAGCTTTACTTGGACCAATTTTCATACGATTTCTAATTATCGACACAAATTGCGACATTGTTAATTCCTGTGGTACCAAAAATTTCCTTTTGTCTAATAATGGTAGATCGGTTTCTTTAGAAAATCTTTCAACGATTATCTAAAACATAAAGAAATAAATTTATAAAAAATTATAATTAGAGTTCATTCACATAAAATTTGAAGGCTACTAAGTATGTTGATTTGTAGGAGCACTTACAGGTATTTTTGTTGGAAATTTCATACGAATAGCAGCTGATTCTTCTTCTGTTAAACCTAAAATAATAATAAAATTATAGACTTTGAAATAAATATCTTTTGCATTTGAAGCTTATATGCTATTTTACTTAAGAAATATAATGCAAAATGAGTTTAAAATCTTTTGCGTTATGTTGTTCAAATGTTACAATACATTTTGGTAAGAAACGCTTTTGAATTTATATTAACATTATTAACATTATTATTTTGATATATGTAATCAATTCTTAAACAACAAATATAATTTGTTAACTTCTAAAATAATTTCAATTCAATGCAATGCATTTCATTCCCTATTTTTATTAAATTCTATAATGATTATGCAGTTCGCAAAAAATTTCGGATACAGTACATCGCTAGAAAAGATAACTATAAAAAAATCCGTGAAAAATTTCTCAAGTGACATATTTAACCTGAATTGTACACGAATGTTTAGTAGACGACAAATGTTAGTATGAAATTGCATCATTCGAATGCAATATTAAAATTTTCTAGATCAAGAACATCAATTGCATCAAAGCTTGTGTACATTGTAAAATAAGGTAAAATGAAAATATTACACTCTGCTCTATACTGAAAGTTTTTCTTTTAATCTTCATAAAAAATTAAGTGAAATAATTATGAAATTTTTTATGTTTACAATCATATTGAATATAATAAGCAATATGAGATAACAAGATTAATGTAATTAATTAATTTCAAAACTATTTAATGGCATACAAAGATTTAGTTGCAATTTTCTAATATACGCAAGTATAAGTTAGTTTTTGTAACGCATTCAGTTTTAATTACAATAATTAACAACAATTTACCGAACGTAATACGGAGGTGGACGGTAAGTAGTTTATCATATGTCATAAACGGTTAATGAAGCTAAGTTAAAAAGTTCAAGATTTCATTTTCTCTACAATTTAATAATGACGTTGAAATTAGTTCAAATCCACATACTTAATTGAATTCATGAGCCAATAAATTTAATCCATCTATTACTGTTTTTATCTTGTTGTAAATATATTTTTATTATTATTTATTTCATTTTTAAACCAAAATATTAGAAAATTCATAAAATCAACGATTATTAATTGAAAATTCTTGAAACAACGTAGAAAAATGTGAAAAAAAAATCTAAGATTTTAAATAAATAATAAAAATTTAAATAAATTAAAAGATAATAATATATTGACTACGACAACCGCTGAAATAAAAGCATTGATAGTTCTAAGAACGTGCGCGCTCTTCAAATAAATATTTTTCTTTTAATTCCGCATTATTCATACAAAAAAAAAATGTCAATGATATTAAATAAGAGCGAGTAGTAAAAATTTTCCATCATAATTATTTTGTTGAATAGCTAATAACGTAAACAAAATGTATGGATGCCTCTTTTAATCTTGACAAACATCTTTGAAAGTTTTCTGCAAGCACAGAGAGATATCAATTAACGAATTATTAGGTATTTAATTTGCATTGACAATTTTTTTTTTAAATAAATAGGGTATTTTTTGTAAATATATCTTACATAAATTCTGCATCATGACCACATAATTATTATTATTTTGCCGGTATTGTTTTTATCATCAATTCATTGAGATTATAATAAAAATGTTGTGTATCTACGCATACAATGAATGCTATTTTTATTTTCTAGTTATCCTTCTCTGATTAATTCTTGTTATTTATTTATTTATTTTTTTTTTAAATTTTTATTTAAGTATCTATTAGCGTTTAATGGCATTAATCAAACTGACTGTATGACCTCTCTGAACCGGCATTATTGTAATTGGCTGATTTTCTATTTGTTTCGGTATCTGATCCTAACACAAACTTGCTAACAGAAATATCGGCACAGAAAACATTGCAACATTTAATTAAAAATTGATAAGAATTATTCTTAATAAAATAAAACAGAGAAAAAAAAACAATTAATAAATTGTCTTACCAAAAAAAAAAATAAAAAAATTATCTCTTTTATTATTGCTAACCTTTACCATTAAATTTTTGTATTTCGAAAATATTGTGTGATTATTACTTATATTGTTCAATTTTAAATAAATATTTTGTAATCAAATGTAAAATGTATTTTATAAATTATTCAATTTTTGTCCACATCTCACAATACATACTTAATACAGAAATGGAAAATACAATACATAATTAAATTAGGTCTACAAAAATGAATGAATCAATAAATATATTTTTTTTCCGATGGATTAGATTTAATGCATTACATTTGATGTAATTTCGTGATTAAATGAATCACTATTTAAAATGTGTGATTGGCAATTGTAATTCAATTACATTCATTTATTCTCTTCCGGATTACATTTTCAATAAAATTTTAGTATTTTAACGGTAATAGAATTACATACCACTAATTTTTTCTATTTATTTAATATTTTTTGTTTTTTTTATTAAATGATTACATTTAATGTATGGAAATTCATTGTTTTTTTTCTTATTTCTGTTAATATTTTGTTTAATACCAACATTTTAAATAAGTAATCCGTAATACATGAGTTATTACATTTAGAAATCTGTGATACATCCGATAGCAGATTAAGTTAATGTATATGTAATTCGTAATGCACCCAATTTAATAATTAATTGAACCTTTCAGTTCCGTCATTAAATTAGAAATAATTCAAATCCATAAACAACAACAACAAATAACAAAGAAAAAAAAAATAAAATTCTGAATAATATACTTTTATCAAAATACAAATCTGAGCCTATTTTACGAAGCAAAACATAATTAAAAATAAAGCGTAAATAATTGAATGAAATTGGAGGTATTAAGAGACGTTTCTTATTAAATTATTTGCGTAAGCAAAGTTTTTTATTGAATGTTTTTGGAAAAAAAATATTATTTTTTTTCATGTCAGCGTAAGCACAAGACCTCAAATACGTTTTATTTATTATTTTTTTTCTTGCGTCTGCTCCATTTTAATTTTTGTTTTGGATTTTATTGATGGTGCGTCATATTAAAAATGAAATTCCCTAAAAAATTAGTCACTACATTTGCTTATAAGTGCAAAAACAAAATTGTTCTAATTCTAATATTTATTAAGAAAATAAATTTCCCACTTACCTTTTTTTGGTTTAAAGTAATTAACATTACAATTATAATCACGGGTGGCGTGCTTCATCCTGAGGTGAGCGTTATAAATATCAAGCGAATTCATTTTGTATTAATTTTTTTTTATCGTATTCTCAACTATGTTTCAATAAAACACAATACCGTCATAAATTTATGTTTACGTGTTATTTTGTCTCTTTTCAATTTTGTGTTTCGATTGATTTACAATTAGAAATATGATTCATTAATTAATTATCGCACTAAATGTCCTTAAAACGATATAACAATAATTCAAATATTGTATATAAATTAATCACTTTTCACACTTTTTTGTTTTGTTGCTAAGTTGTTTTGCGGCTTATAAATTAATTTCTTTTTATCAATTATAAAATGAAATAACAAATACAAATGTTTATATCGATAACAAATGCAGCATTATTCTATCTCAAAGTTTAAATTCAAGACTCGAAATCATTAAAAATAAAAAATAATTAAAAGATATATACTGAATTGTTCAATTGTCAGAATCGAATTTTATTTTTTTTATTCAAAATTATGTAAATTAAAAGTTATTTAACATCAATTTTTCCAGTGACCAGTTAAACGTTCGACTGTTCTATGTTATGTCCTATCTCCAATTACTGTTAAAATGACCGTACCATTTTCATATAACCGGAGAATTATAATCACATACACAAATTAACAATTTATCAATTTTTATGTTTGTCTCTTATTTTACTGGTGATGTAGTATTCCTTTTATTATATTATATTATTTATTTGTTTATAGATTTGTCTCACAACTATATTGTTTATTTGTTTTAAATTTATATGTATACTTATTCATATTTACAAAATTGATTTTTCTCGAATAATGATAATAATAAATATTCCAATATCTTTTAATTTAATTCGAGTGTAGAGATTTGGTTGCTATTTTAAAATTAACTATAGAATTATGATATTTGCACTGATAACAATGTTAATTGCAAATTATTTTCCAGTAGCGGGCATTATTATGTTGGGAAGATTTCGATTTTTGGCATATTTCTTGATTGCCTATTCGATTTCTTATCTATTTCAGTTTTCATGTGATTGTAGGATTGAATATTATCTAACCGTAAGAACTAAACATTTGTGATTTAAAAATTATGAAAATCGTTGACAAAAAATGTGATTCAGAATATATTTAAAATTTACTATTATTCATAAATACTAAAAACGAATGTTACGCTACTAAACTCTCGTTTCTGAAATTAGTCGAACTTAAAATTGAAAATAAGATAACATTTTAGATAAATGTTTATTTTAAATTATAGTTCCATTTGTTCTGAATCATGATTGAATTGGATTCTACGGAAAAAAAATACTGAAAATTACAATATTTATTTAAGATTTCCATAAATTGAAGAAAAAAAACAAACAAAAATTTACAATATTTACATAAGATTTCCAAAAATTTCAAATTAGTCACTGGGAGACAAAGTAATATACAGTAAACGGTATTTATAATGAGACAATAGTTGGCTATGTGTACTCTTCCGGCATTCTAAAAGCTATTATAAAAAGACGTTAATTACTTGTATTTAGGAGGTAAAAAGTGTAAAAAGAATACTTAATATAATTATAATTTATAAAAGTTTTAATAAACATGATGATTAAGGCCAATGTTGCATTTAGGACATTCCACGGATTTTTTTTCGGTGAAATAATTTTGTTTGAACTTTGAAAAATCATACCGAAGGTTTGTGTGAGCGGATTGACAAACCTTTTTTTTATTTGGCCGAAAGATATGAATGTTTGCTTTAATCCTAATATATTAGATGAATACTCTGGGTTCATTCCTGATCATCTGAGATTCCGAAAATCTATCGCGATCCGTTTTTCGAAGCAAACCAAGTATCGTATTTTATTGTAGTTCTAAGAGTATAGATGCTGCAAATAAATTTCGTTTTTTTTTTAAAATCCTTTCACTTCCTGATCTCATCCTGACAGCATATCATTAAGGTATTAAATAGTAGCAGGTTTCATATTATGAGATTCCAGATGATATAAAATAATTTTTATCAGTCTGTTCACAAATATCAAAGAAATGATTTTTCAAAGTTCTGTAATATCCGCTGGACTTTTATTCATACAAAAATATTGAATATCCTTCAAGCACCACGCAATTTGTAAATCATTTAACTATTTCAATTTTACTGCAATTGAAATAATTAATTGAATCTCATTGAAATACTATAAAAAGGTAAATTATGTGATTTAATACATATATTTTTCATCTTTATTTTTAATATTTATTTAAAATGAATATTAATATTAATATTCATTATTTTAGTATTAATATTTTTTTTCTGTTTTCTGTAATAAAAATTGATTAGAAAAGCTTTATATATTACTTAGCAAGACAAACTAACGAAAAAGTTTTGAAAAAAAAAAAACAATTACACATTTGTAGTACCTACTTACTACTTTATATATTTTCAATATGCCTTTCAAATTTTCTTAATACAATATCTACATTCTTATGAACTTATTTAGTTTTCAAATTTAAAATGTATGAAAAGCATTAGAATCTAAAGTTTTTGAATATCAATTGTTATTAAGCAATTAGATTAATTTACCATAATTATGGTCAAAAACTAAAGCATCAAAGTTTTTAATTCAACATTTAGAAAACTTATTTCTTGTTAATACTTGAAATAAATGGCGTAATTATATAAATAAAAAAAAAAAGAATATATTTATATAATTTTGAGTATAAAAGAAAAAAGATTATTTGAGATTCATATTAGTTTAGTTGAAACATTCAAAACCTATACATATGTATATAGTTTCAAAATGAGTTCTGTTAAATTAATCGATCCAAGTTATTATTTGATATCTTTTTTTCGGATTGTTGGTTTATGGCCACATGAGAAACCATCAATTTTTTATCGAATATACACATACATTTTTCAAATGATATTTGCAATCATCTACACATCATTTAAATGTATTTATTTCTTTATGGCAAAAGATTTAGAAGAAGCATCATTTTGTGCATTTGTTTCATTAACGGAAGTGGCATTAATTGTAAAAATTATAAATTTACATTTTCGAATGAAAAGTGTTCAAAGAAATTTTTCAATGATTAAAGATTTTGATATGAATACAAATGCTGAAAAACAATTTTTTAATAACAGAATGAAATTCTTCAAGAAAATATTAATTGCTTATATTTTGCTTACCGATTTTGCATCATTGAATTCATATTTGATACCATTTGTCTCAGATGTGCCAGTATTACCATTTTTGGGATGGTATCCATTGGATTGGTATCATAATCAAAGAGACTTTTGGATTGTGTATGCGTATCAGGTGTGCGGTATGATAATACAAGCTCATTCGCTTGTTTTTATTGAATTATATGCAGTTTATTTAATGATATCATTAAGTGCTCAATTGGAAATTATACATGAACGCTTGACGAATATTGGTCAGAAAACAACTATGGCAACATCAACATCTAAACAAGGGAATTGTAAAACGATTCCGTTGTTTGTGGAGTGTATAAAAGCTCATATTTATGTTCTCAGGTAATCCGCAATCCGGGCATTTTAGTTGCTGGCAAATACTTCTCTAACCAGCAAAATATTAACGTTCTTCTAGATGTGCAGAAACCATTGAGATAATATTTTCAATTCCATATTTTGTTCAGATAATCTTTAGTGGTGTGGTTCTTTGCTTTTCAGTGTTTCAAATTGCTATGGTGAGATAATGTTTTATATTATTATTTAACTTGCAATATTGAGCATTCATTCATTAATTTTATTGCATAGATGAATCCATCTGAAGCTATAACAGCATTTTTTTTCTACATTGCATTCGTGTCAGTTATATTGGTGCAAATATTTCTTCCTTGCTATTTTGGAAGTGAAATTAGTTTGAGCTCAGAAGGTCTTAGAAGTGCAGTGTATCATTCAAATTGGGTAGATTTACCAATAAAATATAAGAAAATGATGATAACTTTTATGGAACGTACGAAAAAACCAACCATATTGAAGGCCGCACATTTATTTCCAATGAGTCGAGAGAATTTCGTATCGGTACGATATTGCTAATAAATATTTTTTTAAACAATAGAACACAAAATTTGTTCTAATTTGTTAAAAAAAAAAAAAAACTGCTAATAGATTGGAATAAGATTTCTTTTTTGTTAGAAAAACAAAATTCGAAAGTAATACTTGTTTTTTTTGTTTTTTTTTAAATGAAGTAAAATAATTTTTTTCTCATTTCAAAATCTAGATTCTCAATAAATCGTATGGTTTGTTTGCTGTCTTGCAGAAAACAGTGAAATAATATAGTTTTAGATTTCTATAGTCTTGATTGGAAGCCTCTACAATAATTACCTAACTAATTTCTGAAATTCTGTGAATAATTGGTTTACTTCAAATCATTTATGTCATATTGTTAATTAATTTTAAAAATGATGTTAAATTATACAAAATAAAATAAAGAAATAATGCAATATCGTAGTACACAAGAAGTTGGTACAATTAAAATTTATATTTGGGTTCTTATAAATAAATAATTCTTTCAAATATTTAAAACATTAACTATTTCTGTAAGAGAATCAATTTGCTTAACTTGCTTCAGTTATTGAATTCATGGCAGCAGCGGTTTATTTAATATTATAGGTATAATATTAAATTATTTTTGAATATAATCGGTAAAATTTTATTCTTATTTTTTAGTTTTACCGTAAAGTATTTCTTCAACTTCTGCGTTCCTTTTAAAACAAATATTTGAAAATTTATATTTTATAGTCTTAAAGATGGTATTTGCAGAGGACTGAGTTTTCAACACTACGGGAGTTGAAATTTCTCATAACGTAAGGTCAAATATTCAATTAAGTAATTCATCATTTTATACTCTCCCGTTCTACATATTTTCAAAAACTATAAATCACTAAATTTTTCCAGAAACATATTCTAAATCAATTTGCTCTTTGCTAACTAAGTACATAAATAATTTTATAATCTATACGGAAAAGGCGCTGTCAATTCGAAATTTTTATCTCAAACTTCATATTTCCTATAAGCAAAGCTCCAGCAAAATTGTTATAATCATAAAAAGTTATTTATAAATTTATTTGGTGATTTTCATCAATTTCATCTAAAAATAATTAATAGTCGAAAAAATAAAAAATATTTTTTTTATAATATAGTTATATATATAAATATATATTAGTTACTCATATACAAATATTAAACACGACGAAGTTTCATGAATACTTATTTGAGTGCGTTTTAATTAATTCAGCAATATGTCTTAATAGAACTAACCATACATAATAATTATTTTCATAAATCTATACATTAAGTGGGTCGTTAAACAGTTGATAAGATCAAATGAGTATGTATAAATAAAATTTTTGGAAGATTTAAAGAAAAATAGATGATTTTGTAATTGAATTTATTTGCTAAAGTAATTAAAATAACCTATAATTAAAAAAAACGCATAAAATATTTTCTTATAATTTTTTTGTCTTGTTTTGTTTCTGTTGGTGTCTGAGATCTTTGTGTTATCTCTAACTCAAAAATTAATCAAAATGCCCAAGCAACCAATATATATGCAGATGAAAGCATTTGCGGAATTAGTCGCATTTAACCTACATTGAATCACGAGCTTACATTATTTAGTGATATTGCGTGAATATGATATTGAAAACATTAAATTAATTTCAGTAAATGTCTTGAAATAAAAAATTGGGTCAAAAACGATGCTTATCAAAAATGATTAAACTTTTAATTTGGTTTTTACCTGGGGCATAACCAAAACCAAGCATATTATTCTACTGTATTTTTTTTTTTATTTGACTGTTTGGAAAAACAGCGTTAGTAAATTTTACGTGAATAGAATAGAATTGATTATTTAATAATCATTTTGTACAATATTATCAACAATTGATAAGAAAAATTTCATCTTTAGTCACAAAATTTATTTCAGAAGGACTATTCTATTGAATGCTCCTTGTGCATGCATCAACTTAATTGCATGTTCACAACAACAATCACCTCATTTTTAATTTAACACACATCCTGTGTCAAAATATAATTTACGGGTGTAAATTGACCCAATACGTTTTTATTCCAGAAAAGTTATTTATGAACATCTATTTTCAAACATGAGTATTTTTCCAGAACATTATATATATACCCCTAAAACTTCCAAATTATACCTTTTATCAGAGTTCAACCTTATTTATGCAGATTTGTAATAGTTCAATGATAAGGAAGATTATTTGAATGCCAACAGAACGACAAAAACAATCTGAATTCATTGTGTAAATGGGTCATTAAAAGCATAGCTAACAATCTTAATATAATTTTCTTATTCCTAAACAATCTCATAATAAGAGTAATAACCCTCACAAGCAAAATACTTATCGCTATTGTTTTTATGAAAAAAAAAAACACATTTTCAAAGGTTTCTGTATATACATTTCAAGGCACTACCTACCCCAAATGACTGTGAACTAACTGATAATAATAACATGCATATTAATTTGCCTGTACATTTTTGATTATATTTACAAATTGCAAACGAAAGATGCGTACAAAACAGTAATAATTTTCATAAAAATCTGGAGATGACTCATCTTACAATATCTTATCGCAGATGTGTGCGAGCAAAATAAAATATTTCCATTATAGAAAAAAATAGAGTTGATTATATGTTTGTTTTTGTTTTGAAAAGTAAGTTCTATGCTCCCAACAGTTTATAATATTGAAATACGATAATAAATATACTAATTTAGCTAAACAGTAGATTTGTTATTTTCATGCGATTTTCTATTGTTAAAATCTTAAAATGTTATGTGAAGAATTTACCTATCAAAAGATATATTTGAAAAAGAAATCATATACTAACGAGATTGAAACATTGATCAAACTTCATGTAAATAATACGTGTGAAATAAATTACATTAATTAATTTAAATGATTTAATTTAATATTATAATGGAAGAAACACTGATAGAAGAAAGCGTCTACTAAACCAAATTCTAATGACTTGATTAATAAAAATAATTGATAAACTAATGAATGCAATCAACACTAAAAATGCTATAATGGAATGAAATTTTTATTCTGTGCTAGAATCACGATTTTTTTTTTATAAATGTTAATCTAAGTGTCAAATGATAACCACGATTTCTCGCACATTTTGGACAGATAGGGAAAATTTATTTTATTATCGAAATAAAATAAAAGAGAACAGCTGTTAGGAGAAAAATTCCAAAAAAATTAATAAAAAATCTATTTTATTTACATATTTTTCAAGATACGATACGATTTTTTTGTAAGTGATAGTAAAATAAGTATAATAATCTAATATATATTTCTTTTTATTAAAAAAAAATGTCGTCCGATCGTATAGAGTTTTATATATTCTGCGATTTAATATTTATTTAAATTATTTTTAATAATTGCCATAAATTAAATTATTAACTTGAGCATTCGCAAAGTTTTAAATGAAAACTAATTAGTTATTGACAAGGCTTTGTTTTGCGGACTTTAGGAATCACTATTCCGGTAGTAGCGATAGCACCGTTATTTTTTTAAACGGTTGCTTTCAATCCCAGGTTTAACCAATTCCGATAACTTTCAATTATTATGTGGTCGTGTTTATGATGATATATTTATCTTAAAACAATAATATTTACCAGATTATTCTTTATCGCTATAATATTATTATTATTTGTTAACTTCCAGTAACAAATATAATTGATGTTAAAAACAATGCACGTCATTATAATGAAACATTAAAAGGTTACTTATTAAAGGAAAATGATATAAAAATAATAACGACATTGACTTGTAACAGATTTTTTTTTTTTTATTCTTTATATTTTTTTATATTGTTTGAGTTAGTGGAACAGCAAATAACCAAATTATAATATAGCACTTGGCTTGTGATAGATTTTTTTTTTAAAAAAAATTCTTAAGCTTGCATCTGATTATAGATTTTATAGCCCAAAAACAACTCATTTAAATTCAATGCAATACGAATAATAATCATGCCTATATCATTTCTATCTTAATGCATTTAATTAATAATATTATAATAATAAATGTTGATCACACTTGAGTTCAGCGACACAAAATTTTCCACATATATAAGTTTTATAATTATATTAGTCAGATCAGGAACTGTATAAGCACAGTAATGTGAATAATATTATATATATTATGTATATTATATATATATATAAATTGTTATTTAATCGAAAGAATAAAATAGGAGGGAGTATACATAAAATGAAAAGCAATTAAATTCACTTTAAGTTTATTATGAATTAAAATGAAAATTGCACTTCTGCTATTGTCTTTTTTTCTATTTACATAAAATAATAAATTTAATTCAGTTCAGTTTCAGTTAAGATAATACAACAAAGTCTAAACGTTATGTGTTGTATTTTTCGAATTTATTTATTTATATTCAATTTAATGTTTTTCCTTATCATCGCGTATTATCTTTAAGAAGATTTGCATTTTATGTATCTACTAGTATAAGTCGAAGTACATTTTGTATAATTTTTTCTGCACGATACAAAATGATTGTAAAATAATAAGGTAGCAATATTATGA
>JAABKK020025449.1:9408-30919 GCA_011634745.2 Catotricha subobsoleta | reverse complement strand
TGTATGCATGTATCGTAGTGTTCTGTAAAATGTGTCATAATGAAATATGTCATATTGCAATGTGTCTTAGTGTACACTAAAAAGGAATACATTCGTACTTTGCATCACACATAAAAATGTTTGATTGAATATGCTGAGGTCGTTCATCACTTATCATTTATATGCTGCTATATATAAAAATACCATATGGGGAGATAATATGATTCATTTCCATGCTAAAGATAATCTTTCATCAAAAATAACTCTTGCTGTATTTAGAATCAAAAAATCTATCTCACTGCTATTGAACCGCTTAGAGATTCAGTTGGTTTTCCAATAAAAGTGTATGTAATAGAGGTTTCAATCTAATACAACAGTACAGCAGATAAAATTCTATGGGAAAGCACGGAGTACTCATTTTTATAGATTATGTATTAACATATTTTGGTGACTATAGCAAATTCATTGCTGATATACATCGTTCTTTTATCCATTTGATGATTTTCTTTATATACATTTGAAATGTTTTCACTCATGTACTAGATCGAAACTTATATGATGTTTATTAAAGATTGCCTAAATTTATGCAATTTGAAAACTGTTCATCATTTCACAATCATATTAAATATATTTGACTAACTCATTGTTTTCTCTTACCTATTTTATTGTATGAATAAAAGCCAAATGAATATCTAATTTTATATGAATAATGATAATACGAGATTTTTCTTTCAATTCCATTAATTGAAATCAAAAATCTAACTCATCTGTTTCACTTACCTTTGAAATTTTATGAATAAAATAAGCGAAATGAATCTCTAACCTCCTATGAATTTTGAACACAATTAATGAAAAAAATGAAACAATTGCATTGAAATCAAAAAGATATATTATTTTATTTTTAGATAATAATATTAATATTAAAATATGTTTTTTATGCTATTTACATCAGCTATTACATAATAGGTATATTTAATATATTACAAAAAATTACTATATTTCTACTATGTAGTTTCCATTACTTAAAAATGTTTATTTATTTATTTATTTATTTTTTTGTTCAATTTATTTATAATTTACATTACTTTTCATTTAGTTTTTAGTACAGACAATAAACAAGTTCACAAAAAAAAAAACGCGAGGAAAGTAAATAATTTTTTCATAGATTCAACTAAATATATTAAATAGTTAAAAATTGAATTAAAATTTTTCATATATCAAAAAACTCTCTCACGCTATTTAAGAATTTATACACAGCTAAATTTAATTCCATCATCACTTGAAAAACAATTGTTACAATGGAGCTTTTGATTACGAACTCGTACATCTGCACCTGATATACCATCACCAAGCTGTACACGACACACACAACATTTAAAACAATCTAAATGATAAAATAAACGTAAGCTTTCAATAATCATAGCAGCTCCTCGCCCTGCAACAAAAACAAAACCAATAAAAAATATTTTCATGAGAAGATACTTATTTTATATTTTCAATAACTTTATTTACCTAATTCATCACCGCAATATGAACATTTCTTTTTGCCGCTAACACTTAAAATCTCTTTGGGTGATTCTGATGTTATTGGATTTAATTGTTGTTGGTGATGATGATTATGATAGTGGTGTTGATGTTGTGGTGAAACAACCTTTTCCGAATTGTTTATAATGACTTGATGGTGATGATGATGATGAGGATCGAGTCTGTGAATAGTCAAGTTTTATTTAAATCTCGAAAAATATTATTAATGCCAATTAAATAGAAAAATAATAACCTCTTTCTATCGCTAAGCCTATTCTGTACTCGTTGGGTTAATGTTTGTATTACAGCTTCTGGAAGTGGCTTATTATCACTGCTGCCTTTCCTTTGGATAATTTTATTACTTTGATTCCAACCATTTGTGGATGAGCGAATACCGCGTTGCTGATCGATACGTCTCTGTTCCGCCTCTTGTATTAACCAGTGATTGTTGTAATTAAATCCTTGTGGATCTGACTTACGTTTTTGTTGTTGCATAGCCAACCATGAGTCACCGATTCGCTCTTTGTTGCCTGCTTGTCGCAAATATGCGTCACTGTTTACATAATCGGAATTTCGTCTGTAACCATTATCGTGTTCCATATTTCTTTGCTGTTGTACCCATCCATCTTGAAATTTTGGTTTTGGTGCTGCACTAAGTGCATGTAATGTATGTCTTGTCATATTGCCGTATTGTTGAATGCCATTTTGATTAGCTGTATTCTGTCGCAATTGAATGAACTCCTCGGTAGATTGTGAATGATGGTGTAAATTGTTCATATGTATCGGTGCTGAATGATTACGTGCATGAACGGCATCTACGGAGCCAGTACCATTTGCAAGTTTGCCATTATATCTCAAGTATTCTTGCGCTCGTAAAGGTTTTGCAGGTGGTATTGGTGGAACACGTTTATCTTCATCATATTCTTGTAGTGTCATATCTTGAAGGTTTGGCATAGACTTTCTATAGTCGGTTTGCACTTGATAAATTTGATAATGGTTTGGCACATTAACATAAAGATTAGATGATGCATTTATATCTTGCAGAGATCTCCTATGATCTGTCTCATCATCTGCTCTATTAAACGTTTTGCGAATTATTAAATTTTCTCGTTGTCTTTTCAATTCCTCTTGCTCTAGCTGCAATAATTCACGTTCTACACGAAGTACTTCCTCTTGCTCGCGAATTTGATCTTCAATACATTTCATTCTTTCTCTTTCATCTAACTGCTTTAAAATCATGTCATTATCATTTTGAAAACCGTCATTATAGACCCACTTGTGTGTTCCGTCCACTCTACTATCTAACACATCTTTACTGGAACTATTTAGTGGTTGATCTTTCTCCAATACTTCGATGATTTCTGGCTCATTTTTGTCAATGTAATTGTCAACTTCTTGTTCGTGTTCCTCTGATGATGTTGTAATAGGTTCACTGCTCTGTCTTGAATGATTTTCAGAAACACCTGAATCTCTACTATCTGTTGTATCTGAGCTATCATATAGGCCAGCTTTTATATACATTTGCTTTTCAAGACGACGTTCTTCTTGAATAAATGCCGCCATATCCGGGGGTGGTGCAACAGTTAATTCTAAAAAACTATCATCATCAACACTTCCCTCAATACCCAAAAAACTTGATCGTTTATTTCGTATCTCTTTTTTAATACGTTTTGTTGAGTTCATACGTTTCATTGCATCTTGTGGTATGGTCTCCTCTTCAATATCACCATCGTCATCTGTTGAATCAGCTGGCGGTGGTGGTGGTTTTTCTTTTGGTGGTTCTAATGTCCTTTTACCAATATCAATTGGAAATGGAACATTTTCTGATTTCGAATTTGCAATACCAAATTTATTTACTGATGATGTGTTATCATAATACATATCAACATTCTCGTAAACTGGAATTGGTTTTGATTTTGGTACTTCGTAATATGGCTCCATACGTTTAGGCACTTGATAATATGGTTCTTCCTCTTTTTGTGGTATTATCGTTGGTAATATTGACATTTTCTTATTTTGTTGATTTTTATTAATTACTACAGACGGTTCATATTTCACATCTTGAATTTTTGTCACATTTTCATAATCGTCAATGTCTTCATAGATTCGTTCGGATGGTAATTTAAATGGTTTTAATAATTCTGTTGAATCTAATGATTTTTCAGTATCAATTGCTTTTAAAGCGATGTCTAAAGCCTCGATAACCTGATATTAAACCAAGAAAATAATTGTGTTAAAAAATTATTAAAAGTGTGTGCAGAAATCATAATCATGCAAGCAACTCTTTGTGCAAGGATTTCATTCAATGGTATTAATATAATATGCACGAAATATTTATAAACAAAAAAAAAATTAAATTCTTTAACATATAAAAACAAAAAATAAATGTTGCAGAGTATGGTTATAAAAGCTATTTTAAATGTGACATTTATTATTAGATATTTTAAATAAACAACTAAGGAAACAAATAACTTGAAAGTAATAAGTGGCAATAAAATAAATAATTAATGCAATTATTGTTAAAATAGTTTTAAATAAAGCGAAATATTTTCCATTTTTTTTTAGCATTAATAAAAATGTTATTCAATGTTCAAATAATGAATTAGATTATTTATTATAAATATATTTAGTAAAATGCAAAAAGTATTTGTTTTACATACCTCAACGATGGAATTAAATATTTTACACAAAAGCCCGTCAACCTCCGACTATCTACAAAATTTATTTAACAGACCAAAAATAGTGTACAGAAAGAATTTGAAACGAAGAGGCGATAGAAGGAAATAACAAAAAGATATCAAGATAATAAATGATTTAAAACAAAATAAACAAAATTAGTTTTTAGCTGCTTATGATTTTATATACACAAAAACTATTATTCCATGATCATTATAATTATTTTCAATAATTCTAGCATAAAGTAGATAATAATAATTGTAATAAGTTATTGTAATTAAATTGATAATAATTCTTTTTCCTTTTCTTTTTTTTTCCATATAATTAATATTGTAATAGTATTTCTTTTAATTATTTGTAAATAAATTTCAATGCATTACATGGATATAAACATCTCTACTATAACTAACATCGTTAAATAAAATATAAACAAAATAACAAACAATGAATAAGTATTTAATATTTATAAGAAAATTTTATTTATATATATTTTATTTTTCGTTTCAATAATAACAATGTTTTGTTTTGATTTCTTGGCCATATTTTGTTTGTTTGTTTGGTTGTTTTTTTTTTAGAACAAGTAATAAAATATTGAATTTATTTGTGTTTTTAGGTTTTATTACTTATTTAGTCTTTAACTGTATAATATATTTCAGTGAAACAATTTAATATGAAAGTAAAGAACGGGTCATATAGAACAATTCTGATTACAGCAAATTAAACTAGAAGTTTTGTGCAAATAGTATGTGAAATTGATCTAAGACACTGTCTCATTTTAGAGGTAATACAGATCTGCAACAATAAAAAATTTATTAGCTGACGTTTCGTTCCATTATAAAAACAGACCAAAATTAAGTCATAGGCCACATTTAAAAATATAATCAATTATAACGGATGATGAATTAGCGGATTAAGTTTTTATAAACAGTCTTTCTTTCATATTAAATTGTTTGGTATTTTTTTATTTTCGAAAATAATCTTATCATTATGATTATATGATCTACCTGAAATAGCTGCCTAACACATAGATCTAATTATTAGCTTCCAATGAATTTAAATACCAATCTTATAACATTTTTTTTTTCTAAACACAGGCATTACATAAAGAGCAATTCACACTAATTTAAAGTTACTCATGAATATATACGTTAAAAAAAAAAATCCTGTTTACTTAACAGTCAATAAAAAAAAAAATATTTTAATTGTGCTAATAATTTATTGCATATTGTAAATAAAACACGAACCGAATGGCGTAAATATGAATAATAATCTATTCGTGATTAAATTTTTTAATTCGCGCACATGCGAGCAAATTTATATTGCAAATCGGTCATGTAAATGAATTTCATTAATCAAATATTTTTATAGCGTTCATACGAAAAAAAAGAAGAAGAAGAAGAAACAAAAAGCATTCAAATCATCAACGTCTGAATGAAAACTGGAAAAATTATATTAATTTTATGTTTCTATTTTTTTTTAGTAAAACTCTTAAATTTACTGTTCTATAAAGTGTAAAGTGCCCTTATGAAATGAGAGCAAGTTAAATTTATAAATAATTTACATTTCTCCACTTAACTATCATTAACTAATTAATAAATATATATTTATAAGTATTTACACAAGATAATTAGCAAACAAAATTTTTAATTTGAATTTTTCTTAAAAAAAAAACCAAAAAAAAATTAAATTATTACATAATAATTGGCACATTAATGGTATTAAATATTCTGTGAATTTTTTTTTTTTTAATATGAAAGTTATTATTCCAAAAAAAAAACAAAATAAATAAATAAATTAAGGAAAAGTAAGATGTTAATAGTGCTTAACTTAAGTGCCTTCATCATTCGCGATTCAACATAACGAAAATCTTATATTAATTTATGTCGCTGCTGAATACTATGGTGATGTCATCGTTGTATTAATTTCGTGGTGCAATGAAATGTATTACTTAATTAATTGATTTGATAATAACATTCATATAAGTGACTCATGACAAAAATGACAATCATGATATTAAGATGAAATAAAGAAATTGAATTGTATTCATTTTATAGTAAATTCAATATGGGTTAATCGGCATTTGGTAAAAGGAGATTCTTGATTTGAAATTTAAATAGAAATAATTATATAATGGGTTAGTAAAATAAATATACTTTTTGATTGATAAAAAAAATATTAATGAAATTTAATATTAAGAAGCATCTACTTGAGTGGTATTGTGAAAATATAAATAATTTCTCAAGATTGAGCTTCAATAAAATAAAAATATTTTACGAAGAGAATTTTAAATTATTTTACAATGTTTTCATTCATCGATTGAAATAAAACTGGTTGTTTATCGCATTTAAAAAAAATAAAATAAAATAAAATAAATAAAGGACTCGAAGAGAATCTAATTAACCTCTTCTTCATTCAATTTATTGAGTTCTTCATCTAAGAGACGATTAATTTCGGTCTCTCGTAAATTGTTTGATTCCAGCGAATTTCTTTCACTTGCAGTAACCGCTTTGGCATCACTACATCCTTTGACATCGTTTAAGGGTACATAAAATTTGGAATTATCAATATGACCGTTATTTATTTCTTCTTCTGTAGCGGTAGTCTCATTTAATAGATTTCGTTTAATAAAATCGAATATATTCTTGGATTTACTTGGACTTTTTGGTGAAACCGATTGTAATGTTGGTTGTAATTTGCTATTATTTTTATCATTTGTACACGAAACGGCTAATTGATTTTTATTTTTTTCTAATACACCAACAATTTGACACTTAAGCCGTTGATTTTTATTTTTACATGATTCAATTTGCTTATCTTTAAATAATAAATCCTCCACTGAATTAAATATATTGCATTTATTTGCATCAATATATTGTGATTTCTTTTTAACATCAACATTATTTTCATCATATGGAACATCAAAAAATGGTGTTGCGATATGACTTGGATCCGCTAAGCAATTAACATCTACTTTTTTACATACTTCAACATTATTATCGATTTCTTTATTATTAACATTATCAGTATTATCTATTTGATCTAAATTTTGAGTATTTTCTAAGTTTTTAGAGTTGAGCTGAGAAATTTCTACGATAGAATTATCTGAAATAGTTAGTTTTGGTGTTAGTATAACTACATCAGATTTAGAATTAATTTTAGAATTATTATCTACAATGTTGAAATTATCAATGGATTTTTCAACCACCACCATATCATTATGATCACTACTGACTAGAAGGCTATTATTGTTTGTGACATTTGCATTAGACAGCAATTGATCAGATTTAGATAAACTTACACTAGTATCATGATCATCATCAAATTGTTCTGGTTCAAGTGATTTGTCGTGTTCTTCAATATCTGCATGAGTTTCTATTTTCACTAGATCGGGTGTAATTTGTCGTGATGATCTTGGCATAACTTCAGGCTTTTTCATGGTGACGATTGGTGGAATCTCTTTTTCTTCTTGAATTGCTTCCAAGAAAATAAGTTGTTCTTCTTTCATTGAATCATTTGTCTCATCATTTAGCTCATCTGATTGCGATGCTGAACTTGATAATAAATCGTCCGTATGTATTCCACTATCCTCTTTGTCGGATGTATAAATTGATGATTTTGATTCAATTTTAACGGATGTGATGGTATATCCATTATCAAAACTATCTAATCTTTCGCTGTGTTCAACAGTTTTGATTGATGTTTTTTCAATTTTATTGTCATACTTATTCATTACATCATTATCGGACACTGCTGGAACGGTCGACTGCAGTGTTACTAATCGATCTTTTAGTGGAACAACTGGAACATCGATTTTTTTAATTTTCTCTACAGTTACGGTGTTAGCAATAGGGCTTTCAATATTCGATAAACGATTTTTGACGCTATTAAAATCACCTGATAATCTATTCAACTTCTTAATTGCAGCATCTTTAACATCGTCTCTTTTCTCTAAATTTGAAAGTCGCTCTTTGATACTAATCGAAGTTGACAATTCACCAGACATTTTAGTTGATTTTATTTCCACATGTTTTTCGATTGGTTGTGGTGAAATTTCCTTTTCAAATAATTCACGTCTCTTTAATATATCAATTTTTGGCAAATCTTTTTTATCCAAATTTTCATTACGATCATCTTGTCTGGATGCGGCTGCTTTTAATTCATAGCTCACCAGTCTTTCTTCAATTTTTGTAATTGATGGCCTGGGCTTCGGTATATAACTTGTTGTAGCTGCCTCAACAGATCGATCGGGCGTTGAATCTTTCGAAAATACGCCATTAAAACCATTGAAATTATTTGTTTGTGCACGTGAAACACGAGACTTATAATCTTGTATTGCACCTTCATATGTATATTCACATGGATCTGGTGATGATGCTGGTGCTGTACTTGATGATGTATCATAACCGGGACTTGAAATATAATCACGATTACCATTTTCACCATGATTACTGTTATTATCAACATCTGAATGTGACTTTTCGATATCTTGGTTATCGCTCTGAAAGAAAAAAACAAAACAAGATATTGTTAGCATTTAATTTGTTCGCAAATAGCATTTTCAATGTGAACATAATATAACTTCACAACTTTCGATTGTGATAAAATAAATTATTACAAAACAATTTAGAAACTTGTCTCGTATCTATTTTGTAAAAAAATGTGGTTTTATTTTTTTGATATAAAAAAATATATTTGTTAATTGACTTAAATTGGTTATATTTACACATGTCTTATCAGTGCTTTTCAGAAAGTTTGGCGATAACATTTTTTGCCTTTGATCATTTTTCGAATTAATTTGCACAACATGACAAATGAATAGAAGATGGATCATATTTTATTAGATAACCCAATATGTTACCAAGGTTTTATGTAATTAAAGAAATTAATTATTAAATTAAGTTTTATCTCATTATCGGTTTTTATTTTTTTAAATTTTGAAAGACAAAAGAAATTAATCTCTTGATGTTCTAATACTAATTTCATCAGTAAAATGTTTACAAATTACTCCTTAAAATAAAATTTCTACCGACGGTCACATCCAAATCGGATATTATTATTTAATCGCCTCTAAAACAAAAGTACCGCCTAAACTACAAAACTTATCGCCGAGGACAATTCTCTCTTTGACATGGTCAATTTACTAGAATTTAATATTCTTTTTATATTAATTAGTTCTCCAGCTTGAGTCTCTTTGTGAAAATGAAGAAAAATACCATTTTGTCGATTTAAGATATGAATAAAACGGAAATTTATTTTTTTAATCGGTCAATGTGTATTTTAGTCGGTATTTTCTGTATTTTCAGGCGATCAATTTTTGTTTTTCGGACGGCACTTTGTTTTTTTTCAGGCGATCATTTAAATGTGTGCCCATTCAAATTACTTAGTCGTTTTGAACATATGTTTTAAATTAACACCAATTCTATTTAAAAAATAATAGAATTGAGCATCCATTGGACTCACCACATTTTTTAATAGCCAACATTTTGAATTTCCTTTAATATTTTTTTGTGTTTTTTTTTTTTTGTAAAACATTAAAAGAAAAGAGATAATTTCAAATCCACTATTTGATTTATTTATGCAATTTATTATTATTTGCTTTTGTATTTTATTTTTCATTGTTTATATTAATTCACATGCATATGCCCAGCATAATATCTCACTAATGTACCATTATGCTCGCGAAGTTATTAGCCTAGTTTTGCTTTTCGACTGTAATTTGCTGTGCGAATACTTGGATGAAGAACAATTTAACGGCTAATTTATGTTTGCAGAAAACATTTACAAATAAATAAACACCAGACCAACCAACAATTCAATTAATTCAGATTTTCAAATTTTTTTTTTTTTTTGGTCAATTTCTTATTCTGTTGGTTAACTTTGAAAAAAAAAAAAAACAGAAAACATTACCGGTATATGTAAGTTTGCCTGTTGGCCTGTATTTTATAACAAATTAGACATAAAAAAAAAATTACTGAAAGTTTCTATTGATTACTTTTGATCATCATCATCATAACGCACAATAAACAAAACAAAATAAATATATATTTATATATATACAAGAAATTGGTTATGCGCTTAATAAAACTAGTAGCGTTAACGTGATATAAAGAAAATTGATCAATTCCAGTATGAAAAAAAAAAATTAAGAAGTAAACAAAAAATTAATAACAATAATATAAATAGTGAGCCATGAAATATTTAAGAAAAAAAAATTTGCAATTGCCGTAATAACAAATAACAAAAAAAAGAAGAAGCAAACTATAAATTACTAGTTGGGTAGATATTGTTAAAATGATGGCACGAACATTGTGCAATATTTGATTTTGGGTCAACATCATTTGTATGTTTTGCATACATTGTTAAAAAATTGTACAAATTCAAATAAATTATGATATTTTCAATTCAAGTGGGCTATCGATATTTTCAATTAAGACAAACAAATTTATTTTATTTACATTGAATAAATACTTACAATTACACTGTGATTATCAAAATCTTCAGACAAGCTGCTTTTGCCACTAGCACTGCTAGTTCCAATTCCTAAGTCACTAAAATCATTGACATCATCTTCTGTGTACACAGGCAGCGAACATTTTCTTCCTTTAGTACCTCTGAAATTATTTCAAAAATAAAATGTTATTAATATTTGCTGTTTAAAGTTTCTGGGAATTTCCCAGTCAAATATTCATTCGTGTTGCATGAGGGACATTTCCCAAAGAATATGGACAGATGTTTTTGAAATGTGATACAGTAAAAACCAAAAACCAGCAATAAAAAAAAAATGTAAAATTCTTATACTCAAATATTTTTATGATCAAAACCATAGTACGGAAATCGTTATATACAAAAGTAAATTTTTTAAAAATTTATATGTTAAACACAACCAATTACATTTAAAGAAACAAGAAAAGAAAAAAAAAATCCAAAAATTATACCATCTCGAATAATAATTATTGTAATTAGACTAAAAAAAAAAAAAAATGTTTTATTTAGTTTGTTTTTATGTGCGCCGTACAGCTACATAAATATCACTTAAAAATTAAAATAGTAGAAAATAATATAAATACAACAGATAATAATAGCTCATACATACAAGACACAGCCCAGACCCATCATCTTGTTATGCTTTCTAAAATGCACACGAAAAATCTGTTATGTTTTGAAGAAGAGTTGGGTTTTTTTCTCTCTCTATTTTAATTTGTATTATTACTATTTTATTTGTTTTTTTTTTTCGCTTTTTTCGGTTATTTGTAGACCTAACCTAATGTCTTTTAAATTTTATTTCATTAACCAAAGAACACTTTAAAATTATTATAAAAAAGGAAAAATAAAAATAAAAATAAAATAAACAACAACAAAATCAGATTAATTTCGTGTTAAGTTAATCTCATTTTTTGTTTTTCTGTTGTTTTTTATTTTTTGACTTCCCGTCGTGATGTTTCATGCGACAAATTAATTTTTCGTAAGCTAATATTTAAATAATTTTAGTCTAATTGAATTTGAAATTTTTGGAAAATATGAGAAAAGTTTGAGTTTGCAAACAACATAAGCATTCCGATATTATTTGAAATAAATTTCATTTTCGTATGAATTTAATTAATACATTTTTTGTAACACCTGAGTGATACACAATGATGTTTGTCATACAAAATAAAATCCGTGGAAAAACATTGAAATTCTTGTTGTTGTATTGCGTATAGAAGTTTTATGTATTAATGTATATGATATTTAGCTGTAATATAATTCCTAAAATCATTGACGAAACATCTTTCATTCATGCCGGCTGAAATACTAAATATTTGGTTTAATATGCGTTATTAGTGCTGAGTCTATATCGAATAGTTAATGAATGCTTAGATGATTCTTTCTTTTAATTCTTCAAATTAATTTTAATTAATCATGATCACCATCTAACCTTAAAATCGCATTTCATATGCAATAATTTCACAAATTTTATTACGAATTATAAATCGAACCAACTACAAAATTTATAGAATATACCAAATATTCGCTGATCATATCTAGTTTTACATTTCCTGATAACTGCATTTTAACAACAACAACAAAAAAATAAGAAAAAACATACATATAATATAATAACGCCAGAGTTGAACAATGATGGTGCATATATGTATAATTTTGATCAAATCAATAATTGCTTATAAATAGCGGTGTGCTAAAAATATATTGCATATACGAGTATACTAAGTATATTATACTTATGGCATGATGAAATCGCCAGAAATATTAATGTTATCAAAATTTGTTCTTCTATCACGTATTTTGTTGTTGTTTTCAATTTTTTAGTTAAAAATTCAGTAATTCATTCAATTGAGATTTATGAACTGTAACCAGAATCACCAAAATATTTGTAAGCCACATACTTTTATTTCAACAATTTCATTGCTCTTTCCGAATATATTTAACGATGCATAGCTCCATACTCCAGTCTACGACCTTTCATTACCGATGTGATTCACAATTATATAAATAACAATGTTTGCTTTTTATTCCAGCAAAAAAAAAAAAGAGCACGTATTTTTTTTATTTATTTTTTTTTTTTTTTTGTATAAAAATATATTTGAGTTTAATTTCTAGCACCGACATCAACAACAAAGCATACAAAATTACTTTCATTATTTTCGTTTAGCAAAAAATAATAATAATACCGTTTGCGAGTGTGTGTTTACGTTTTTAATTTACACTATTGAAATATAAATAAAAATACAATAAATAAAACGTTATTCATGGTAATTAAAAACCAAAAATAATAAAATGGATCACAACTACATCAGAATAAAAATAAAATAAAAAATAATAATAATAAAAAAATAGCCTCGATAAAGATCTTTTCTAAGCCGCTTTGAATTTCATACAAGTTTTCCATAAAGGTCCAATGCATGGTGCGGGTACTCGAACTGTTTGAATATTCAAAGGTCTATTAAACAAAAACAAAAACAAAAACAAAAAAATAAATAAAAGAAAAACGTCAATGGTCGTTTTTTTTTTATTTTCATAATGCACGAAAAAACTTCTTTTTAATTTTATGATCGCAAGATCAAATAGCGTTACTGTACAATGCATATACAACATATATTTAATTACCATCGTTATCCTTCATAATACAGATGCCATACATAACACACGATCATTCATTATGCATTGTAATCGCAATTTTGGTATGTCTTATGTGTATTGTTTTGAGTAAATGCGAATTGAAATGTAATAAGTAGGTAATAAACCAAATACATAATATGTCGTCGTAACGTATATTCTTTAACACTCTGACGCTATATAACTAAGTACATAATGTTTTTTTTTTTTTTTCTTTATAATGAAAAATAATGTTTGAGAGAGAATAAACATCCATTTCAATACAATTGTTTATTATCATTATTATTATTATTTTCAAAGTATAAATAGCTGTAATAACCAAATCGACTAGCGTGAGTGTTATATTAAATTGCTAAGAAATATGAGATATATAAATATATATATAAATATGTAATATGTATATATATTTTTCTTTCCTTCATCTGCAAAACGATTTTATTTCATAACGTGAATTATTTATTATTATGATTATTTTAAAATAATAAAAAAAATTTTAATAAATAAAGTAAAATAATAAAAAAATAATTTATTTTACTTGATACCTATAAGCGCACTGTGACCATAATGAAAACTTCTCTCTATAGGTTTATTGTAAACACATTATAATATTGACTGTCGTCGTCTTAGTACACAACAAAAGTAATAATTGTTATATTAACTTTTTTTTATGGTGGACAATATTTATTTATACACTTTTTTTTGCATTAAATAATATGTGTAACAATAAAACTTAATAAGCGATCGTTTTGTTAAATGATCGTGTTTTAAGGCAAGTTTTTTTCTCTTCTTGTATTATAAAATGATCAATTCATCGCAAATATGTGTATATCGAGATAGAAATGATTATTATTAATTGAAAGCCCGCAAACTAATGTTATTTGAATGTGCCATAAATTAAATTTTAATTGTTTGTTACCAAAACGAAGATGGTTTCAAGGTAATAATTTCATTTTTATATTGAAACGTGACAACATCGGTACTTTTTTTTTTACAATTAATAGAAAAGAACTGAATTGTATTCAAAACTTGTTGGAATTAATATTTTGTGGGAGTTCCACTTGTGGTGTTTCTGACATTCCGAAGTTGTTAATTAGATTTCGACCGATAAAATAAATGTCAAATTTTGTTACAGAGCAATACTTACCATGGAGACCCTTGGAAGAATAACGCTGTAGACTAAAAGAAGTTCATTTCGAGATAAAAGAGTTTAAGATTTTGAGAAAATCGTGAATGGCAACATTAATTGTAGAAAATGAACAAGAGCACTCAAGTTTTATACAGTTCTCTGTTATTCAAAAATTAGTGACAAAATATAGAGAATTTAGGCAGAAATTCAGTGGAAACGTTAACATGGTTTTTATTTTTTTTAAGTGTAAATTGAAACTTTCTTGTCCCCAATTATTCATAATTTCTAATGTTATTAGAGCTCTAAAGGAACTTTGATCTATAGGTACATGTGACATCAAACCGATCCTTTCTTTCAAATTAAAATATATGATTTCAAAACATAAAGAAAACCCATTCGTTTTATGATTAAATGAATTAATTCATAAAATACACAAAATAATTTAAACTACCTTCTGAGATTCAAATAGATACGAAAATATCAATTTATGTCAATGATGCAACAAAAACGTCAAGGTCATAAGACAATACATGATATTTAAGTTTCATGTCTTAATTGAATTTAAAATTATTAATAAGATATTCAAATCGTCATTAGCAAATTGCTAGTAAAAAGTATAAAATTATTTGAAAATTTGTAAGCAAAAATTATTTTTAAAATGTTTGAAGCGAAAAAAACAATTTTTTTTTTCTCTACATTTTCATGTTAGATTATTATTTTAGATTACATTTTGCACAAAGAAAAAAAAAAAATTTTTTTCTTGAATTGCTATTAAAATCACAAAAATCTATTGCATAAACCTTTTGATTACCCATTTCTTCTTTTCTTTGTCAGTGAAAAAAAAAAAAATTAAAAAAGAAAATAACAAAACAAAAATAATATGTGTTTGAAATAAAGGCACATGATTTTTGTTAAGAGCGAAAATTAAACCATGAAAGTGAAAGATTATTGGCCACAAAAAAGTAAAAGTCTGTGTATTATAAACTGAGCAATGAACATTATGCTAAATTTAAAAAAAATATATATATTTATATACATATATATTTCTTTTAATAGTTCACGACATGGTTTGAGAACATTTATTGTTTCAATGTAGAGGTAAAATCATATTTAATACCTTTTCATAATTTAAATATTTAAATTACCAAAGAAAATTATGAATGAATCTATTAATGGGAATGGACTGGACACTAATTTTACTGCTAATACTTGTGATTAGAAGTGCTTTAATGAGCCTCATTTCAAGCACATAAAATATAAATTCAAAAGAAAAAGTATGAACTTTATTTTTTTATTTTTTTTTGTTTCGCTTAAATTATCTCCCACAGTTCCACTTGACATTAGGTCTAACTGTATATGTGCTTCCGATGAACGATGTTTAAAAAAAAAACAAATGATTGACTATTTAAGGTATTAAATTCAATGAAATGCCGTTCACGGTTCAACACATAAAATTTAATTATAATTTAAACGATATGAGATGATTTCTAAGATGAATTCCTGCCAAATGAGTTTTCTAAATTTATGTTTATGTTTTCAGAGTTCAATAGAACGGACATAAATTGAAGTGAAAATTTGTACGCGGTTCAAAAAAAAAACGGATATAAATTGAAGTGAACTGAAAATCGAAACTTCGTATTATAAGTATGCATACGAGGAAAACTTGTTAGAAAATTTAATTAAGCGATTCGAACTAAATGTAGGTATATATGTCAATTTATCATAGAAAGGTGCTTTAACTAGCAGCATTAGTGCGATGTTGAAAGTCTATCATATCAACAAACAAAATACTATTTATTAACATTGAATTACCAAACGTCTTCGGCAATTTTTTTATATATTTTTATTTTTTTTTATAATTAATAAATAACTAATTACATGGCTGTAAAAGCTACAACGTTTCTTTATACAATTTCATTGTCAGGTCAGCACGAGCTAGTGTTATTAACATATTAATATCTAATATAATAATTATAAATGCATTTAAAATAATAATATTAATAATAAAATAATAATAAAAAAATAATATTAATTATTTTGTTAGCCTAAATATTTTCTACCGAAACAATCTTAACACAATCTTGCTATGAAATGAAGTCATTAAATTGAATATAAAATAGTGACTAGCTTAAAGAAATTTCGTAAATTGAAAACTGAAGAGCATTAACAATTAATGTCCTTGAAATAAGATGGATGAAAATGATGTTAGTTTTGTATATTATTTGTTTAGCGAGATGTGTGTTAATAAACAAGGTTTTTGGGTAATTGAATTAGCATTATGACCTTTCCATTTTACGCTTTTACAATATTAAGAGCGGTAATTTTATTTTTTAAAAAAGAAAAAAATCATGAAATTAATTTCGATTTAGAAGATAATAATAATAATAATAATAATAATAATAAAAAAAAAATATTAATAATGAAAATAATTTCATACCTTTCTTCCAACATTTCTGAAAATGTTTTCGATTTTCTTCGAGTTCGATCATGTTCTTCCATTTCCAATTTTTTCACTTCAACTACTCGATCAATGATGTGTTCAACACGTTTTCGTCTACATGATTTCCAGTTATCTAGATTCTGTAAAAGTGAAATAAAAAAAAAAAATAAATAAATATTATTTAGAAATGAATATTGATTGAGAGACAAAACGAAACCTGTTAAACAACAACAAGCAGCAAAAAAATATTTGTAAGAAATATAAACAGTTTTCTTTTTTCTTTATGAATAACACTAAGGCGTGTAATAGAAACAACAATAACAAAAACACTAAGCAAAACAAAAAAAAAAAATTTGAATATAAGAAAAGATTGAATTATTATTTGAACCGAACCTATGTCAAATTTACTCAATCATCGTTCATCACCAAATACTGACTGCCCATGAAAATATAATTTTTGCATTCAATTCATTCACCCTACTTTACTTAATAACAAATTTATAACCATAAATTAACATAAAACTATCTTACGCTTGATCCATATCAAAATAATATTTAACATGAAAAATATCTATTTGTTATTACCTGACGATCGTTCTTAAAATATTATAAATACATTTATAACTGTACTTAATTTTTCATTTGTTGTGATTGGTTCCTGAGGTAGTTATTAAATGTGAATAACTTCTTTCTTTTTTTTTTTGTGAATAATATCGAATTAATATTAAAATATAATAAACAAAGCAGTTCTTTAAAAATATTAGACCGAACACCGATGTAGACATATTATTACCGTTTGCGTGCGAAACTACTGAAGCTCATCAATTATATTGTTAAATGCACATCGATCCGACACAACAGTTGCAGTAAAGACTTTTGAAAGTAGTAAGTGTGAAAGAGCAATTTTATCCTCGGGGTCGTTTATTTCGATCGCTGGTTGAATGATTTTTTAGGAAAACTAGTATCTTCTAAGACCGGAGACAATAGAAAACAATGAAGGAAGAAGCGTATTAAATATCCAGATCTTTGTTGATTAAAAAAAAAATACATACGTAATGTAGATTTCCTATTTATCGGATGGGGGTTTTCGGAAATCGTGGATGCGTAAACATTTGAGGAAAAGCGGATTGAAAACTCCTGATTTTCGAGGACATACTGTTTGGATAATAATCTCAAAATATATGCGGAATATGTTTTCCAGAATATAAAGGTCCAATTTACAGATAGTCGACTGTACGTCCATAATTCATTTGTAAAATAGTATGCGTGAGCGTGACATATGAAATATTTATATTAGTTTGCAAATTGTTTTTACCTACTTCAAAATTATAAAAACTATTGAATATCGAGTATTAACGTGGTGTGTTGTAGTACCTGCTATAATGTTTTTCGAATACAATTTTTGATTTAGAAACCTATTCATTAAAATTATTATAAATATCTTGTTGTGCATTTTAAATTTAAATGGAAACTGATATTAAATAGGAATTGTATATACTCGCGTATTAATGTTGACGAAGAAGATTGTACTTTTAAAAATATACAACAGATTATAATATTATGCCATTATATTATTGTATTATGCTCTACTCATGAATACTCATGGGTATTCTTTGATTTGAGCAAATTTGAATACAAACATAATGTTATTGTTTTTGTTATTATCAATTTTTTTTTGCCTATCAACCAATATCCACAGACTAGGTTTGTAGAAAATACTTTACTCATAAAGCTATTATTATATGTTTACTGGATGAAGAGAAATTTTAAATAAGCAACAATTCGATTAGATATTGGCATACTTTGATATGTTTGTTGTTTCTTATACAGAATGAATGATTTTCTTTTATAATTTTACACCGCAAAGAAATTTTTTGATGAATTGCGTTGATTATTTAAATTTTAGAATTTTATTGAAATTTTGTATTATTACGATTTTTCCTTCGCCCCCAGCAAAACGAAATCTTAAAATTTAAGGTCTGTGGAGCAAATTAGACTAAATGTTAAATTGTTTTTGAATATCTATATAGTTTTCATATATTGCTGAGAAAGGTTATTTGAAGGCACAGAACACATAGCACATAGATTTACGTTATTTAAAGACTAATTGCAATTTTTAAATAATGTCTTTTATAGTTGAATGTACAATACCCAAAGTACATATTAATTATGTGGTGATTATAAGTTTACCTTCATTATATCAATTATTCATAAAATTCCGATTATAAAAAATTCGTCACATGAATAACCAAATAAACCATTGAAAATTGAATGCGTGTATAAAATACAAAATCTTTATGGTCATTTCAAAAAATTTCTTAAAAATACTGATGGAACGTGGTATAAAACCTCTTTTGCTTTGAATTTAATTCAAATATATTTTGAGTGGGTAGAGAGTAATGAACAGGTATTTCCGATTTGATGATATTTCTTTATTCTCCGGTAATTTAAATTTTTTGCGATCATATATTGTATGGAATATCGCAACAATAACAAAAAAAAAAGCCAAATGTGAAGTAACAGTAATGCCAATAAGGAAATAGAAACTATATGAAACAATGTTCGCCAATTCTTTAAACTCCCGTACATTTTTTTTTAGAGTGTAATATAAGATTCACCATACAAATGATTTTATAAATTGAAATCAAACTCAAATCAATGCAACATTAACATTGACTCGAGAAACTATTGAATTTAATAGAAAGGTAATTAGACCCTATGTACAATCAATGTCAATGTACTAATTTCAATAATATTTATTCTTGATTGTTTTTATATTTATTCTGTTTCGAATTAAAATAATCGATATCATTTAAATATTGAATTAGTTTGAATACTGAAATTAGTCATGAAAATATAAAAACGAACACATCGGTTCCTAATGTAAATGCAACAATATATCTGTAGAAATGTAGACATATTATACAAAAAAATAACAATTTTACCAGCCGTCAAAGAGTATAATGACTAGAATAAGAAATAAGCAAGATCAAGGATAAATAGTAACACTTCTTCTTTTTTAAAAAATAAAAAAAAAAAATAAAGTAAAATAAATAATAAATTAAATTTTATCTCTAGATTATCTCTAAGCGTAATGTAAATATTTTATTTGTACAACTACGATGTTAAATGTTGATCGTTGTTATAGATGATATACAAAAATGATGACTCACACCTGAACGATTATAGCTACTTTAAAATGTAATCGTTTATTTCATTTCAGTTTATGGCTTATACATTACATCAGCAAAAAATTATAAATACTTGCAAAATTATGAATTTCTGCAAAATATTTTATTTTTTTCTAAAAAAAAATGTACAAAATTTCTCCTGGTTGGTTTTGTTTCTTTCAAAACATTTAATCAAAATTCAAAATAAATTTTGAAATGTTCATTACACGTTAAATTGTAATGTGCATCATGTACTGTCGTTTCATCGATAAAATTGTATTATGGTGGTTAATTTGTACACAAACAACATTCATGTGCGAATATTATGAAACGGTTCGCTATATTCCAGTTAAAGTTAATTTTAAATTTTAATTATATTATCGTTGGTTCAATTGATCGTTATGTAATTGTAATTGATTCTCTATTGGCGCCAAATTAAGAAATTGGAAAGTTTCATTAAACCATTAGAAAACTAAAAGCTAATATTTTTTTCTTATGCTTCTCCCAAGTGCCTTAGAGCTACAGCAAACTGGAAATTTTTATATAAAAAATGTTTTTTTTGTTCAAGTATTTTTTGTTTTTTTTTTCTTTTTTTGTTTCACTCTATGCGATTTATAAATTTTAATCAAACTGTTATCTTCTGTTCTATATAAAGCGCATTAAAAATAATTAAAAAACGATAAATAAAACAAAATTATATGAAGTCACGAGCATTGACAAATATAATAAAATATTTCTATTTAGCGAATAGATAAGCCCAGAAATGACTTTGTTTATTATTGAAATGAATTAATGAATTTAATAAACGTTTAGCATATAATATACGTTCGGTATCAAAATGATAAATCTAAATATAATGAATAAGCTTTTATAAATAAAATGATCATTAAATACTTTAGTTCGGTTTGGTCATATATGTTTTATTATAATAAGGAGTTTCAAATAATTGAACCAAAACTCATTGATATGCAAATTCACTTGTGCAAATTATTAATTCACCGTTATATTTATTAACTAAAACAGAAAAATGTTAAGAAAAATGGATATACATATATACCTCTCTTCAGCATAATTGCATCTCGTTAAATGCTTTTACAAAATCACCTTAACCTAAATAAACTGATTTTTCAGTACCATTAATAATATTAAAATATTTACATATTATAATAATTTATAGGAAAATCGTGGCTTAGTGGTAACGTAATTTAACTGTTTATAAGATGACTGTATGATGTGTGGATAATATGGGCGATTTCGAATGAATTAAATCACTAAAGTTTAAAACAAATACAAAGTGTTCCAATGAAAACTTCCATAGTTTTTTTTTCTTTTTCATACAACAGATTTGGTCTATAACACAAATTTAGAGAACAAAAGAGCCAGCTCGGTAAAAATGGTATAATTGAAATGGTATAATTGAAATGGTCTAATAGAAGCCAAAAGATGATGTGAGTGCATAGACTAATTTTAATAGAAAGATAT
>JAABKK020025438.1:0-17053 GCA_011634745.2 Catotricha subobsoleta | reverse complement strand
TTCAAAAATTTGAAATTCTTTGCCAATCTAATTGGTAGCTTGTTTTTCATTGTCATGAGTTCTACTATTTAAGCTTTTTCCATAATTTGTTTTCTAGTGCGCGGAACTACCCATCCAAAGTAGTTATCTGACTTTTTGCAACCTAACTTTAATGCTTCGCACTGTGCTATCTAGTCCGATACAAAGCACAGGTTTGAAATCGTATGTATATGGATTTTTTTTTATTATTGGTTTTTTGTATTTATTTTAAATTATAATCATTTCTAGTTAATTACGTACAGTGTTTGTGGTAACGTCAAATATTCAAAAACATTGATCTAAATGAAAATAAAAATAGATTTGCCTTCCTTCATAACAACAATTGATAACAATATACATAATTGTTTATTTTTATTTTTATTTTGATCAATGTTTTCGAATATTTGACGAGAAAGTACAAAAAAAATTATAATTTTACCCTGAAGAAGAGAGTATAAACTCTCGAAACGTTGACTTAAATTAAATAAATTTTTAATTTAATTGACGGGGTTTAAAAGAAGAAAGAATAATGGATTTATTCAAAATTTAATTAATAGTTTTTGTTGTTTTTAATTGCTTAATGGTGTCATTTTATTATAAGTAACGACGTTCTTTTTTTTTTAAGTATCGATAACGATAACGTCGTTACATTTAAAAAGTAACGTGATTTACATACTTTTAATTTTTAATTAATTATGTATTTGGAAATATCAGTTTAGTTTATTTAAATATGCAAAGCAAACTACAGAAAATGAAAAATATATTTCAGTTCTTACATTCAACGAAACAAATTTTGACATGATTGTGATTTTAATTTGTTTTAGTTTGACAAAAACACTAAAATAAATTAATGTTATACTACAATTTAAATATACTTTAATTTTATTTATTTTTATTTATTATTCTTTGTTTTTGATTTTTTCAAATTTTTTTTTTAGTTTGTTTTTTGAAATATTTTTTTCACTAGGGATAAAATATTTTTAAATAGAAAATTTGTTTGCTAAATTTATTACATATACGATGCGAAATATGTACTTATCTAAATATTATTGCATTAAAACCAGTAACATGTTTTGAATTAAAACGGATAAAAAACAATGGATGTTTATTTTTTTTAAATAATATTCCGATATTTATATTAGACTAACGTAATTCAGAAAATGTATATAAATACGGCTACTAAAATTATTTCAGTATTATCTTAAAAATAAACGAAAGAGTGACATATTTCTTAATCGTAATTTTGAACTTAGACAAAAATTTCATTCAAGTATATTTTTTTTGTTGGTTTTACGAAAAGTTAACTGCATGAAAATGAAAGCAGTCTCCAGATTTCCTATCTTATTGCTGGTTGGTCTAGTCAGTTTCAGTCCTATCAATGTATATGGCAAATCAAGCTGTTCTAGAAATTTCTATATAACAAACTGTGCAGAATTATGTGCACGATGTAAGGACATTGAGATTGACGGAAGTACTGGCTGCATTTATAGCAAAGAAACGGTGCCGTTTTATCGTTACTACAATGCTGGGAATGGTGACCATTTCTATACAACAAACTATGCAGAACTTGGTTCAGGTGGTAAGGGTTATGTGAGTGAGGGAATTGCTTGCAACATCTTTAATACACAAGCATGTGGCACGGCCCCGTTTTATCGCTACTACAATGCTAGGAATGGTGACCATTTCTATACAACAAATTATGCAGAGCTAGGTGCAGCTGGTAAGGGCTATGTGAGTGAAGGAATTGCTGGCTACATTTATAACATAAAAGTATCTGGAACGGAACCGTTTTATCGATACTACAATGCTGGAAACGGTGACCATTTCTATACAACAAACTATGCAGAACTTGGTGCAGGTACTAATGGTTATGTGAGTGAGGGAGTTGCTGGCTACGTTATTCAGAATGTATAATTATAAAATTATAGAAAAACGCAATTAAACTAATGAACTCATAACATTGTATTGTAACCATCTCAATATTTAAACGTACATTCACCATCTTAATGTTATATAATTCATTCAAGTTAATCCTTATATAGACATATGTAATACATTGTATACATTTCATATTAATAAACTTTTATAAATACATGAATCATCAGTGTTGATTAATTAGAATATCTATCAATTTTGGTTAGGAGAGAATAGAGAAATGAACCTTTTGAAATTATTTTTTGTTTAACGCCGAAATTAACTGCATAGAAAATGACTGAAGAACAATAAATTATATTATGTCTATAGTTTTCCAACATTAAAAATTTGAGAAGACTTAATACATATATTGAAAAGAATTCGGATTTGAAGTCCTCCCCTGCAAAAGTTTTGTAAAAAATTAAATTTAAATACAAATAATATTTAAAATCGTTTTATAAAAACAAATTAAAAACGTATTGGTATTTTAGTTCTGACCTCTTCAGTGTACCTTGATATTGTTGATTTTCAGTTTGCTATTATCTGCTTTGTAACTTTGAAAAATAATTGAAATAAAATCTCTAATTTAATCAATTAATTTCAAAAATATGTTTAATGTCCAATTATATATTTTGATAAACATACCCAGAATCGGTTAATGTAAAAATAATAAAAAATGGACATTTATCACGATTTAATAATGAATAAGTTATACAATTCTGTCGCAAAGTACAAGATACTATCTATGTACCTACAATGTACAAGTATCAACCTTTATATTATAACATCACATTATCTACCCATGGCCTATCCGTATCCCATGCACCATATAATAGATCACTATATATAATATAATATATCTAGTAGAGTGTATTATAAGATACAGAATGAATATAAATCTATTTTCCATCGTAACCTACAAAAGTAACCAGAAAAAAGTCAAAAAGAGGATAGCGCCCCAAGAGACAACTAAAACGTGATTAGAGAACTAAAGATTTCTCTTTTGGGATCGATAAGAATAGTACAAGCTATATTCTTTGAATGAAATCCATACGAGCCACACCATTTCGCCTCCTTTTCTTTATTTACGTTTTATACATTTTGCTTTATTATAAAATATATGGTAAAATAAAAGTAGGTGAATGTGAACAAAAATCATGCGAAATAAGCGAAAAAGTGTGGGAAAATTGGAAAGAAGATTATAAAGCAAATAGATACCTTTTAAAATATATATCTAGGCAACTAACATAATCATAAAGGATATTCTTTCGTTATAAATTTTTACACTGGATACAGGTACGATTCTTAACTTATACCAATAGATAAGTTAATTGAAGCTCTTGACTATAAAGGTTAAGTATAGTTCATATACCGTTTATACAATGTTAGCTTATGTGATAAATCACTTTAAAAGATAAAATTTAAAAATATTTTTCGTTTTTATTTACTTCTGTTTATTTGTTTTTTTTTTTTTTTTTTCGTAGAACATATAGAATATATTACAATAAAGAAATACTACACTATACAATTATTTATACGCTATATTCATTACACTTGAACGTATATAGTATAGCGTATAGTTTAAATAAGATATATTCAAAGGTATCTACTTGATGTTTATTTAGAAATAGAATGAAATGAATGAATGCAATCATAAATGGGAAACATATTAACAATTTTTGTTCATATGGTTTTCTTTTCATATATTTCATTTTCATTCAGTAAAAAGAAAAATATGAAAATATTTCTTTTTAAAACCTATGCATTTGAAACGACACGTAAAAAACAAATAAAGATTAGATTCATTATACTGGCGGGCTCCTCAACAAACATCCACATAGAAGTACATACATATTATGTTTTATCTTCTTAAATATCTTTTACATTTGTATGGTTTGCATTCATGTTATCTCTAGAGATATTAATAACTGCATTTCATTTTGCATCGTTTAACACCGAAATTGTATTTAAAGATTTAGATAATTACTAATAGTCTTAAGTGTATATACATTGTTCGGTTATATATTTCACTCAGACCGAGAAATTTTTCACTCTTTGAATGCAGAACACACTTTGATCAGAATAATTATGAATATGTAGCGAATATTCTGAATATTTATGAATATTATAAAAATTTTGAATATTTGAATACTTATAGACTTATGTGAAATAAATATTTTGTAAATTAATGATGGCTCGTAAATGTATTTATTAAATTTAAATATTTCATCAATCAAGCTCCATTTTCAAAAAAGTTTTTAAAAAAGTTTCGAAAACTATACAAATGCCTTCAAAAAATTATTTCTTAAAAATATCAAAAGCTTCAGATGCAATACTCATACCACTTGGATTGTATTTTTTACAAATTCGAATCGATCAAATCTTTTTAATTCGATTTTTTGCGCGTCTACTGTATTGCTTATTTAATGAATATATATTTGTTTACACAAAAAATAAAAATCAAACTTTTTCAAGAACTAATTCAAAATTTATCGAAGGAAGTTCATTTCCAGAGCTGTATGATATAGGTATTTATATACAAATACATGTATGTACTAAGTAGTTTTATTATTGGATATTATTATTGCAGATATGTGAGAAACAATAACCCGAACTTAAGTGGTAGAATAATATAAAAGAAAAAAAAATAGATAGAAACAAATAATAAGTAGGTATCTACCTAAGTACCAACATATTATTATATTTCATTTTTTTTTATACACATTTTATACAGTGTGTCCCAGAATGATGGAAACATCGCATTTATTTGTAATTGAATTGAATATAGAGCTAATTCAAATAGAGACTTGAATTCTACGATCGCATACTTTTTTTTTCATTCCAGCCTCCTCCTAGTACGCCAGAGAAAAGTAAACTTATCATCAAGCTCCACGTATAGGAAATTCCGATTTCAATAACTTTTGATAGAGAGGCCTTATTAGATCAACAAAAAATTGATACCGTTGAACGCGTATTGAAAAGACCTTTAAGATATGAAGTGGAGCAATATATTAAAAGAAAAATAATAACGGAAAAATCGCGAAAACTTGAAAAAGATACTATTTGATGAAGCCAAAACCTAAATAAACTTGCCGAAAAAAGTTGAATTTTGCAATTCGAATTTTGGAAATCAAGGTAGGATAATTTTTTTAAAATTTAAAACCGATACAATTTCCTGTTCAAAAACTTAAAGAAAAATACTATTTTTGCCAGATCGACAGAAAGTATAGGCTTTTTTTTAAAAAGGGTAAGCTCCCTCCCCAAACGAGCGTGTATAACTAACCCTGTCCCCATCATTCGGGGACATACTGTGTGTTATATGATAAATCATATGCCATAAAATTAATATTATTAGGAAACGTTTTTTTTTTCTAGCTGTAGAAATTCATTTTCATTTTTGCTGAACGAGATGTTTGATATATTCGTAATAATATTTCAATAAATTGACAAATAAAATAATACGTTTATTATATAATAAATGTGAAATTAGATTCGACATTATAATATTTGATTGGGAGGACTTCATTCATTTTTTTTTTATTTATTTTTTTCTTTTTGTTGTTGTTGTTGTAATATTTACCATATTAATATATAATATATAATAAAATAATAATAAATAATGATAATAATAATAATAATTATTATTATTATTACTAATCAATAATAATATATAATATGTAAAATTGTAAATGTATTATTTATATATGTATTATTGAATATTGCATATATATTCTATATAAAAAATTTAACAAAAGAATTTTAAGAACATATAAATATGGAAAAGGCCGCATTTCAAATGGTATGGCATGGCTTTTATATATTATAATATATACGCTTCATACACTTTTTGTTTCCTATAAATTTATTGTTCGCACATAATACTAATAATAATCTATCGTCCTTCTAACAATTTACAACAGACGGGTGTATATAAAATGAAGAGTGAACCCCTTCAATGGTTATGTTGTTTGCCAATGATATGTATCTTGTGTTGTGTGTATACAAGTCGGAATCTAATATAGTAATATTTATACGAAATTTGTATATACGTATGTATATGATGTCGCGTTCGCTTTTTTAGATTTATATGATATGATGAAGAAGTTGGAAGTGTGACATAAAAAAAAATAAGGAAAATCTGTCAATTGCCCTCAAGAGACTGCTGGAAAAATAAGCTCCTTATGTAATACATATAATATAATAGAAATAGAAATAGAATATACATAATACCTACTATATAAGACTATAGCGCGGATACATACACTCAGCGCTCACCTCTCTAAGCTATATTTTATTTTATGCTATTTATTTTTAGTGGCTTTTGTGCGTATGTGTTCACATTTTGTATGCTCTTTATGTGACATATAAGATTTTAGGATTAACATATTTAAAATTTGTATCGCGTCAATAATAGAATATTGATGAATGATTATATCTATATTTATCAATACATAATATAATTGTGTGTGTATATATATATATATATATATATATATATTTTTATGTCAAATCTGATTATTCGAATAATTTTCCAGTGGTATACTTAATATGATTGTATTTACCGATGACGTATGTTATTAATATTCCATTTATTCATTTATTATTCTATATTTTTATTTATTTATTTTTTTTTCGAAATATTCTAATGCACAATAATACTTACGTATGAAATGATCATTAGATTATTAACCGAAAGTTGACTAATAATATATTATTTTTATTAAAAACGTTTACAAATACATATATATATAAGAAAGACACAATACTATTTTAAGAATATATAAGAATTGTACGTATTAAATTAATTATTATTTGCCCTACGAATTGTTAAATAACCTTAATAAAAATGTTATTAATAATACTAATTGAATTAATATTCAATTCTAAGGGTGATAATTTTAAACACGGATAATATAAATCAACGGAATTTTGGGAAGCATGTCTTTAATTTTCATGAATTTTTATGGGTTTTCTTTATTCAGTTGGTTCTATGCAGTAATATTTTTATTTAATTAACAATATTGAAAGGGGATTTGAAATCAAGTCATATTTATACTGACATTGACATTTTTTTATGTTAATTTTTTTTAATAATATATTTGTTCAATTTATTAAGTCTAGCCTGAGAGAAAGGAAGCAAAGGGTAAAGTTCGATGATGATTGAGTTTTTGTTGACTCTGGAATACGACAGGTCTACTTATATTTCATTATTGATTTTAATAATTTGTACTCTATTTATTATTGTTATACTAAAACATGGTTCTTTGCTGATGACAAACTGTATAGAATCATTGAATCATAATAGATGTGATTTAATTAGTAGTTGATTTAGTTATATTTTCGAATTGGTGTAGCCATAAATCATCTACCATTAAATATCGGTAAATGTAATAGTATTTCATTTCATCGCAAAGTTCACCACTGGTAAATAAGTATAAAGTCAATAATTTCTTCATCGAACTTGTTGTGGAAATTCTTGATCTAGGCGGTCTTTTGTCCCTATAATTGAATTAAACGGAACCAAAGGACTTCAATCAACCATTGGTTTTGAAAAAGTTGTACATTGCTTAGATTAGATTAAACTGGAGTACTGTTCTATGGTTTGGAATGAGATTTATATAAACCGAATTTAAAGTATTCAATCTAAATTCAGTAAATTTGTATTGCGCGATCTTATATCGTTCTAATCAAAGTATGCTATTGAGCTTATACACACTCATAAACAGAGCAGAGAGATTCAAGGTGTGGTCTTTAAACTCTAACTCATAAAGTCATAATTTTAATATAATTAGCATCCCATTTCATCAAATTTAAGATTAAGAGAATTTATCATATATTTCAGTAATAAATTTAATAAATGTTAAAATGTTATTTGAATTTAGTGTTAGTATAAACATCATTTCAAACTTATTAGTGATTTATACTTTATACTTAAATTTAAACTTAAAATATTAAAATGTTTATTCAAAAAAGTATGCAAATTTTGCCACAAAGTTCGTGGAAATCAGTGATTGTTTTTCATAAAATTCGTGGATTTATAATTATTCATGTTTACATTTATCACCGCCAGTCTATTATTTTTTATTTTTTTTTTTTTTTTTCAAACCAAGACTATCAGCAATATTGTTCTGAAGGAACAAAATATAAATTCAATAATCTGTTTGATTTAAATTTAATAGAAAAAAGAAATCGGTTATATTCACGAAATATTTTTACATGTTTTTCAATAAATATATCAGAATATCACATTTCAAGAATACTGGATAAATTTATATATGGATTACAAGGATCATAGCAATATTACATGAACTCTATATATAAAAAATGTAACACACCATAAAATATTTATATTCACTTTATATTATATATTTATTGACTCCTAAAATTCTATAAGACTATTTTTATCTACAATGATTCCACATTCAAAAAATAAGAAAAAAAAAATATATTTAGCATTCCTATCTTATATCACTGTTGCCTACTTATTTACAAAATTCATATAGTCATAGGATCGTCTTCGCATTTTAGATGATCTTATTTATATTATCTATACCTACTAGGCTTAGGTAGGCACATAGGTATAATAAATAAAGGAGAATCGAGTTATATTGGCACCACTTAAAACTAAAGCAATGTTTATATTGTTTTCGTTTAATGTTAAGTATATAGCAAAGAAAAGCAAAAAGAACATTAAATGTAAATATTTGGCACAGCGAAGTAAATAGTTTAAGTCATGGCATTATATTACAAAATATGTAACTTTTTCAGCAATCATTTTTTCTATCAAATAGAAGAATACATTACGAAACATTTAACATACACTTTTATCGGATCTTTAAAAAAAAAAAAAAAAACCGAACGAACCAATACCCCCCTGTGCAATAAAAAGATAATATTATATGATAACAATAAAATGTGCAAAATAAATCACAGGAAAACAAATATTATTCTTATCTTTTACTAATGCTCCCGTCTATATGAATATGATATAAAATACATATATTTTCAAATGAAAAATATATATAAGACAGAAGGACAAACATTCTTGATTTACTGCGTGACTTATTTATTATTTATTCGATTTTGTACCGGAAAAAAAAACATAGAAAATAGTAACAAAAAAATTGATAGATTGACACTTTCTATTTTAAATCTTCGTGGTATTATAACAATACGAGTATAAATTTAGTTTTTTTTTTCAGCAATGCAACATTTAAGACATCTATGCTTTTTACTTCATTTTTGAAAACAATTATTTAGACGGCATAGTCGGCTCTTGAAAACATATTATAGATTTTGGAGTCTATCTGTATTGATTTTCAGTCTGTAAAAACAGTTTTTATTTCAAAAAGGTCACAAATTCATGAAAACCATCCACATCTTATAGATATTTATAAGATTATTATGTGGAACATTTTTCTAAGATATGAAAGATTTTCTTGTAATTTTTTTTTTATGTATTTCACATCTCATAAAATATGAAAAAAAATATAGAATTTAAATTTAGAATATGGTTTTTTAATATAACAAAAATAAAATAGTGTACCAATTAATTGGCAGTTTGTTTTGAATGATCACAATAATATGCGTTATTTTCGTATTCTAACGCTTAATTCATTTTTGCAATTTATAATTAGATTTATATCCAAAAATCTATAAACAGAGACTTATACAGCTGAACCATTTAATAACTGTAGTATTGTGTTGTTGTACTATGTAGAATTTTAATGTACGAAGCGCCACTTCGTACTAAATCGAATTCCAGCATTAAATGGTTTAGGTGTAGTTTACGTTTACTTAGCCATAGTCATCAAACTTTAACCACCTTCAAATACCTTTCAGCGTAAGCTCCTCTAACCCAAATCCGTAGCCACAGACAGGCAAAGCCAGACTTAGCCTGTTAGTTTTATTGACAAGTCTGTTTCATCACTCTCATCGATTTTTATACAGCGCAGTTTTTTTTTTGTGGTTTATTTGTGTCCTGAATGAAAAATACCCCTGCGTGTCTGCATGGCTGAATTCGAATATTATTTTGGCTAAAGCCTGTCCTGCAAAGTGACTGAATCGATAAATCTTCTTCTAGGTTTTGTCTGGTTTTTAACACTTACTATCTATCTTCTAAATACTTAACTCGTTTTGGTAATTTATTTTGATTGATATTAGTTGTGTTTTATTTTTGATATTTTGACCCATTCTATGAACTTAGTTGTGTGTGTGTTTTTTTTTTTTTTGATAAAAATAGATATTTTAAAAAATATTCAACAATTAACAGTTCTTGAGTATTTTTTAAAATATCTATTTTTATCAAAAACATTTTTTGTTATGGAACTCCGAACTCGTTTATCTAGTGTTTTCCTATTATTAGTATTATTATTATTATATATTATTATTATTATTATGTATTATTATGTATTATTATTATTATTATTATTATTATTATTATTATCATATAAATGGCATTTACATGTGTAGTTAATAGTTTATAGTTAATACTAACCCAATTAAAAGCAAGTATAAATCTACAACTTACCTTTAATATTCAAATTCATTTATAAAATAATGGCAAACATATACTTTACTTATTAAATAATATATTCGCTTATATATAAATTGCATGCAATCATACATATTATAGAAAATATTCGAATAAACTTTAATTAATTGAAGTTATAGCAGAAGGAACATGAGCAGTAATGTGGTTAGTTAAAGTCATGTCGTTCTCATATTCATCCAAAACCACAAAAATATACCAATTTTATGAGAAAGTCCTTTCTATCTAAGCATCTATAATATATTATTGCTTATTTATAGATATGTTAGTATAAAGTAGTACAAGAGTATCAATAGTAGGGTGACAAATTTGGTATATATATTGTTTTTTTTTCAAATTTCTTGGACACCTTAGACAAAAAATTAGTTCGATAGCGCTTACGTCGATAGTCCCGCTCTATTGAGTTACAAGTTTGGCCGAATTTTAAAAATTCATAACTTGTGAATTGCTGAACCGCTTTGTTTCTTCTTTTGTGATTTTTTCAACCAAAAATATATGCAAAAAAATATTATCCGGTAGTCTTTCTTTCTTTCTTTATTTAAAACATCTTTACTTTATTTACTTATCTATACCTTTAGTTGAAAGTATATGTTCTTATCATTGAAAATCACAAGAGAGCAAGCAAATCGTTAAGGCTATAGAGCCTTCAGACTCCAATAAATTCGAACATGTTGTTTTTCAGGTCATCCTAATCTGCCAGTATATAATATATATAAATATATACACTATATGTCTATACTCTATATCCATACCATAAGCAATAAGCAATGACATACGAACATATCTTGCTTGTATTTAATTGTATAATAATATAAGCAGATTTACCAAATTTTGTTTAAGTCTAAATTATATATAAAATAATATTATTTACTGTGATGGTCTTTATTGGTGTATGTGGAATTGTAAAGCTCTAAATATATCCTATATAATATTCTATAATATAGGTCAAGTCAAATAGTACATATGTTAATAGGATTTTAAAATAACATACTATTATATAAATGTAACAAAATATATGAAAGGCAAAAGACTTCACAGCAATTTTAGTGTTTTAGTTATTTTTGAGGTTATGGCTAAATTATACATATATATATTTATATATAGATATGTATACACTTATACATTCCATATCACTATCTAGAAATTAATAGGATTATAAAATAAAATTGGTAGGATATACCTAATTTTGTATAAATTACATTTTTGATTATATGTATAATATAATATGTAACAACCATTTTACTTCTGATAAGTACTAATAAGTAAAAGGAAAAAAAATCTATTAAAACTTACGATACTTACTCGTATGTAAAGGGAATACTATTTTATCCTAGTAAAGAGGTAAAGAGGTAACATTGGAGCTTAACCTATTGATATACCGTTTTTTTTTTTTTTTTTTTTTTTTTTTTATTATTATTTACGACAAAAAATTATGCATTTTTACATTAAGGTGGATCCATATTTTTTTCATACCCTCTACCATTGTTTTTTGAGTTGCATTTGGTCTGCTGATTAATGAGTATTTTGAAAATAAGTGAGATCTTTGATATATTGTAGGTCTGCGAAGTTGTGAAAATGACAATATTTGACATTATTTAAAACATAGCGATTCTGTTTTATTATGCAGATAGAGTAAGTTAATGGTTTTGAAATAGTATGTTGGGCTTTAGTGGTTTACTATGAGATTCGTAATTATTTAATTTCAAATTTCCCCAAAAAAAAAAAGAAACGATTTTTCGAAATCGAAACGTTATTTGAAAGACATTGACTTACGCTATCTGCATAATAAAACAGAACCAGAATTCTTTTCAATGCTACAAGTATTGTCAAATATTGCGATTTTTACAACTTCTTAGACCTACGTAGTTTGAAGATAACATTTATTTTCAAAATCCTTTATAAAACATTAATGAGCAGACAAACTGCAACTTAAAAAAACACTGGTAGAAGACATGAAACATAAAAACGATCAACCCTTGTATACATATAACAAGATGAAATATTGTGAATTAAAAATTTGTATAGAAAATGAGTATAGCCAGTTAAAAAAGTAAACTTTTATTCAAAATATACGTTATGTTACGTTATTTGGAATACTTCACAAAGTATACTGAAAAGTATAGTAAGGTATATGAAATATACTATAGGAAGTATATTTTTTTATATATGTAAGGTATACCTTAAAAGGTATGTGTGTTTCAATATTTCCTCTACAAAGTATAATTTTGTATACCTTAGAAGGTGCACCGTTCCACTAGTATAATTTGTAAATATAATATTGCGCCACTTATCCATAAAAAAATAATCCAGTTTTTGCGATTGAAGATTTTACCACACTGGCCTCATGGTAGAAAAGTACTCAATCACACCATACATGTAGGAGGATTGTAGGTATTAGAATTAGCTGTAATTATAATTTTGGAACTGTGCATTGTGCAATTCCAGAATCAAATTTTAGCAAAAAATTGAAATAATTTTAAATAATAATATAAAGAATGAAGTATTTAGGGTCGTAATTTTAAACACGGATAAAATAAAAACCCTGGGTTTTGAAGCCATTTCCCCTGAAATATAAGGGGAAAAGTAAAACTCGAGGTTTTATTTACTCTCGGTTGACAGTTCATATTACACGTAGTTTTACCCACAGTTTGTCATTGATCCGATGTAATAAACTAGTCTATAGTTAATATTTTTCTATTATTTACGTTTGTTAATTAATTAATCATATTAAAGAAAATTTTATTATTTTTTAAAAATAATTCAAATAATAATATGGAGAGTGACACGGGATCGACGTCATCAGATTCTACCGATTATTCATTGAATTTGGACAGAGACTTAGATTTGTTGCCAAGTTTTCGAGATAAAAGATTTCAAGCGCGTATCGATATCGACTATTTTGACGACAAAGAATATCTAAAAAGATTTAAATTTTCAACAGTGTAATTAATATTCATAGAGCAGATGTTAAAAAAAACATCTTGAAAAACACCAATTGCTAAAAAAAAAACTTTAGAATTATGTCCAATAATTGACTTAATTGTTTTACCCTCAGACGCGTGTAAATTTTACTTGCCGAAATCCACGAGTTTTAATTACCTGCTATCGTGGGTAAAATTAATGTCAAAACGACTTATACTTCTTCTTCTTCTTATAGTTTTATGCAAAATAGGTCGTCTTCAGTGGTCCGGACAACTTAAATAAATTTACATTTACCCGCGTTCAAAATTACGATAACTGAAGGTAATTTTGGCACTTTAAAACCCATAGTTTTTTAATTAACCCGTGTTTAAAATTACGACCCTTAAAGTAATTGTAGAATAGAATAAGTTATGAAAAATTAGCCTTGATAAAAATTGGCAACGGAGAACTAAACGAATTTACTGAATTAAGAATCTAGGACTAAACAATAACAATTTCTCATCTGAAGCGCGTGTAAGGAATATGATTAAGCAAATATAAGCAACTATTCATATATCTAGTATCAAAAATTTAATAAATATTTTGCTGCTGTGAGGTATTTATTAATTATCATACGAGAGATTATATGCAATTAATAAAAAGTTACCAAGTCGCACACACTTCCTGCAGACGCAGTATTCTAAATCGTCGTTTTCGAAATCATGTGGATCCGCATTTTAACCGAATTCAATTTTTGAGACGTATATTACATGTTGTCATTTTAATATTCAAAATATTACACAAAACTTCACCTGAGTACCTTGAGATGTTACCATTAATTTTGAACAATTCACTTATAGTGTATAAACATTAAACACATTAAAAGTAATGCAACGAAAATATACAAGATATTATGGTAATTTATTTAGATTCGGTGGCGTAAAAATGTAAAATGCATTGCTGGTTCACATTCTTACCTGTAATGATTTTAAATTTACTGTTATATTAGAACTTTCTGTATCCACAAAGAAAAATTCACAAAAATTTTGTTCGTGTAAAAAATGATTTGTCTTGTCTAACTTTTTCAAATTTACGTGTACGCAAATTACGCATATATTACGTGTACCTATATTAAATGCATTTATATATAACATTTCAAATAATACTGGCGATTAAGACATAATATTTTAATCTATATATAGAGATATGAATCAAAAATATAATATTCAAAGAACAAATTTAAATTTATATACACTATTTAAATGAGTTGTTGGAAAATTGTACTTGGACTTCAAGTCTTAAAGTGTACATTTTGAACCATTCGAGAATATAAATATTATAAAACAGAGAAAAAAAATGAAAATATAGTCAGTCGATAGAATACAATGAGAAGAGAAAGCTTTTTTTTTAAAATTTGTATCCATCATTTCACAGCTAAAAAAGTTTCCTCATCATTACTTTTAACAAAAATTATATATATTTTCCTCGTGTAAATTTGTTATACTGCCATCAAAATCTGTACTAATTAATATTCAACGTCAAATTGTATTCATTTTTTCTAGTTTTTAATTCAATATTAAAAATATTTCCCAGCTTATTTCAAATTTATGCCCTTATGAATAAAATTTTGTCTAAATTATACCTTAAAAATATAAAACTAATACATAACAAATATTTTCCATTCTCATTACAACAAAATGCATCATTATTAGATATAGAATTATTTAGGTTTTGTGTAGAATATGTACAATACCATTTTCATGCTGAGTAAAAATATAATTTTGTCGAAACTTTTGTTCCTTTCAAAAATGAAATTCTAATATTTACGTAAATTTAAATTAAAAAACTATAAATACTCACTTTAATATCACAATCACATATATATATATAATACCAACATGCTTGAGGGAATATTATCATAATGATTTATATACTTACGTCATAGCTTGTTAAAATGTCACCTCTTTTATTATAACATAAAAGGTACAACAAATATAAGCGAAATTTATCAAGACAAGATTTCCTAGCGTAGTCGGTTTATTATATATGTATATCAAAAAATACAACTTCCTTGTGTATGTATTCCACAACTAACTTAAAATATAATATTGTTGACTTTATTGGAAGTATATATAAATATATAGTAGTGCAAATGTATATCAGCACTAGAGGATGAATTTCAATAGACATAACACTTTTCAATATTATGTATCCACAAATATCATACTCTTTGTTATGGTTTGTGGGATTATATAGAATACCTACAGCAACTTAGATCCAATTCAATATTTCTAGCAGTGTAACATTTACGTTTGTAAAGTAGACCTGCGTACTTTCGTATATCCTATTTCTATTAACTCTCCGTTTTATTTTATTTACGATTTCCATGCAATAATTTCTAACGGTGCAATTGCGGAGAAGTGTAAAATCACAATACATACTATTCAAATCTTTATGCGATATAAAACAGTGCTGAGATAAAAATAATTTTATTTTTCTATGATATGTCTCAATTATTCGATTGTACATTAAGTTAGGATAAAATACATAATTAATAAAATTTCTCAATATTTAAAATAAGTAATACCTTTTAGTCTTTTTATATAATATGTAGAAATATTTTTAACGTTGCCATATCAGTAGTCTGCATGGACGAATATAAAAAAGCATGTAAAATATTGAGTGATATCCTTGTTGGTTATGTAAGCCAACAGCACTCAATATCCTTGCGATGAATTAAATAATAAATAATAACAACCACATGATTCTGTTGCTAAAAATTTACTGATTTTATTAATGTAATTTACAGACTATTTATATTAATTTTATTGGCATAATAGATTTGATAATGCAGGTGTTCATATGTGAAGACCCTTTTGTTTGTATTCACACAATATTTTAACATATGAATTGATGAGAGCTTAGTTTATTATGAATATTTTTATATATATATATAAGTTCAAGATATTTTTGTTGTTCTTACCGAATTTTCTCAAGGTTTACTGAACGGGTCGAAATCGAAACCCAACCATATATATTTTCATGAGCACTAAATTGGCCTATTCTATTGATAGGTTATAATGATCGATATCCGACCAAAAAATACTGAGAAGAGGAAAAATCTATTGTTTTTTATTTATATGGTTTTTTCTCAAAATGTAACGTAGGTATACATTTTAAGAGACACGGATGCTGCTAAAACTAATATTATATGTTTACGAAAAATAAATTTGGTGTGCCAATCCATTGGCAACTTGTTTATTTACTAGCACTGAATAGTAATAATAATAATAATTTCATTAAATTCTGTATTTAGTTACCGAAATATTAACTGGAATTGATCACATTAAAAAAATATAGGTATATAAAATATTTAGAACAATTTTAATATATTTTGTCACTGATGATACGATCCTATTATTCATCGAAACAAGTAACTAAATAAGTAAATAAATAAAGTACGTAATTAAGTAAAAAGCATTCACTTTTTATAAATATAATACACAAAAAATTATTGTATAAATATTAGAGTGGCCCTTATTTTAAAAAGTTCGGAATTGAGCTGATTGCGCTGCCTATTTTTTTTCGTATATCCTTAAAACTAACTCCTGTAATTTTTTTTTTTTTGGACGCTTTTAAAACGCGCCAAGAAGCGTCTGAAAAACGTCG
>JAABKK020025427.1:0-17056 GCA_011634745.2 Catotricha subobsoleta | reverse complement strand
TAACATTATAAAATTGTATGATTCAAAATTTATCTAAAGTAAATAAATTATAAAATCAAGTGAGGATGTTGAAATAATAATATAAATACTACTGTAATAAAGATAATTATATTCATTCGCAATTGAGAGTTTGATTTCACAACAAATTTTCTATTTATCTAAGATTCTTTTTATTTAAATATTGTTGAAGATTCTTTGTATTTATTTTCTTAAATTGGTTCTTATAAAAGTGATTTTGTACATAAAAAGTGCCTTATTCGTTTGATTAAACACACATTTTAGAAAACATATCTGTAGATCTGTTTTAAATTATTTTCATCGTACTCTGCAATAATAACTTTGTTTTATTAATTGAACTACCAAATATAAGTGATAAATTGTATATGTAATATTTGTGAACAAATACAATACTTACATCACCAGAATAATAACCGAATTTAAATGAACATACAATACAATGAACAAAAAGTTTAAAATATATTTTATTATGAAACAAATCGATATGTAAATATATTTTTATAATTGAGTATTAAAGTGAAGCACATAAAAAACCTTAAAATATTAACAAAAAATCAATTAAAATGAGATATGAGTTTTTAGAAAACATATTTGAAATTTATGCATTCGCAACTTTAGTGATTAATTTTTGGTAGATTTCGATTCCATTCAAATAAGTTTGTGCGGAAATGAATTCATCATGGTCATGCAATAAAACTGGTGTATTGTTCATTGGAGAAAATCCAATGGCTGGAATACCGACCTAAATAAAATTAATATTTATAAATTATATAAACGAATTTTATATTTTTTTTTTTTTATTTTACCTCACGAATGAAGCAGCTATCTGTCCTTCCAGGAAATATTAACGTCTTTATTTTCAGTTTGCTGAAAAGATTTTTTTATTTTTTTTTTTTTGAAAACAATACGACTATCCTGCGCACAGTCGCAGAGCTTCTTTTAAACATATTTCACTGCGGAGGATATTAGATGAAGGGATCAGTTATTTTTCATTTTTAAATGAATTTTTTTGCTTAGGGAGTTTCATATAATATTGTGCACCGCATTTATATGTTAATAGAGGCCCTGTATACTGTACATGTACACACAGCTATGTAATTACTCACAGGTCATCAACAATAGCTTCTTTAAAAGCTGCCCAAAAAGGATTTGTATCGTTTATAACAGTGGCAGCCACTTTTGGTTTCTTTGATTCATAATAAATTTCAATGTCGCCACCTGCTTCCTCACACCAACGGTTTATCTACGTTGCAAATAAAATTAAGAATTAAAAAATCGAATTCACCAACAATTAATCTAAATGATTATAGCTTTTATATCATATTCGAGATAATACTCATTTCAGTCATCTAAAACTTGTAACTCGAAATATTTTACCAAATTTTCAAAATCCACATGATCAACATCCAAGGCTAAGCGAACATCAAATGCAACAGTTAACGAAGGAGGTACAATATTGGTCTGAACACCGCCTTTTAATATAGTTAAATTGACAGTTGTTACGTTTCCTATTGTTAACTCGGGATTATTCTCAAGTTTCAAAACTTCAGTCTGCCTTAAGTCCATAAATTTATCAATAATGTACCGAATTTTCTCCCCAGCAGTATCTTTATGAAGTAATGATCCGTGCCCTGTTGTTCCAGAACATTTAAAATGAATTCCTGTATTCAAAAAGATATAATTAGGATCATCTCCTTAAAACTTGGACAACAAATCTTACGCCAAACGCTGCGCTCAGCATAAAATACTGAATAATTATCATCAGGGCATGCAATTCCTTCGTCTAGTGAAAACCCTACATTCAATGTTTTAAATTCATCAGACTTAACAAACTTCATCATACCATTTTCACCACCTATTTCTTCATCTACAAAGAGATTAAAGACATATATTGAAATAAATTAAATACATAATTTATTAGATTTATCAAACCTGGTACATAAACAACATGAATAGTTCGTTTCAAATGAATTCCATCACGTTTTAAAGCTCTAATTGCACCTAAATATTGCATACCAACACATTTCATGTCTTGAGAGCCACGAGCGTATATTCTTCCCTCTGAATCAATTTCAGCACCAAATGGAGGATGAGTCCAATGCTCTTCAAATACTGGTACAACATCCATATGAGAATTTAATACAATTGATGGCAATTTAGGTTCCGTTCCCAACCAACTTAAAACAACTACTGGTTTTTTTCGATGAACTGGATAGTAGACATTGAATGGAAGTTGCAAGGATTCAGCTTGTCCTCTTAAAAATTCTACACAAGGCTCTGTAAGATTTAAACGTTTTATAATAATTCATTAAAAATATTTACTTTGGAAACTATGTTGAAATCATATAAATCGATTATTTAACAAACGCTTTGTTTTTAGTAATTCTCACCATAATCAATTTCCGGGTGTACACTTGGTATACGCAAATAATCACAAAATATTTGAATTTCTTTATTATCGTTCCATCTGGTAGACATTTCGTTTGTATTAAATTAATGGAATTGATGTTCTATTGATGAATTTAAGTGAAATGCGATAACAAAATTATAAATCATATAATGCCGTTTACGACTGATGATGTACAACTTGGCAGCTGAAACAGCTGTTATAAATATATATATATATATTTGAATATATTACAGTGAATAAGACAAAAAAAAAATTATTAAATTAATTTATCTCTCCTGTACTTTACTTAAAATTATAAAAATAATATACTTATACTGTGATTGAACAAACAAACAGAGCAACAATACAACACAATGTTTATTGGTTAAACATGTACAACTGACTGACTACTAATCAAGAAATAATATGGTGAACTATGAAAGCGAAATTTAAATGTATTAAAAATTGTCTATTATTAGACATTTCCGGTTTAAATCTCTTTATATGAATTAATTGAAAACTGCAACCACAGAAAAATAAGTTCGTGGTTTCAATTAAATGGAATACGTTTGATTTTATTTATTTTTATTTATTTTCATTTATTTTCATTTTCAGTTTATTTTTCATAATTTTTTTATGAATAACTGTAAGAGAAAACTTGATTTTGAACCAAAATTTTAAATTCTTTTAAATTTTTGAAATGAAAATAGTATCCAATATTGTTTTCAAAAATACCCTCGGTTGAATTTTGGATTTACCATAAATATCTTTTAACTTTTATAAAATATGATTTGTATATAGCGCAGTTCTTTCTGCGGTTTGTTTATGTGAAACAGTATCTTTTAACATTTTTTTTTTAAATTACAAATCATTAACATATATTAAGGTTATTCATGCGAAATCGTTTGTAAACGACTTTTGTTATTGCTGGTTGTTTGAAATTTCGTTTCTTGTATATTCTAACATACTTTAGAGCATATCAAGTTATAAGAGTCATATGTAAACGAAATTTCATACAAATTTATTGTAGACTTTACAACTCATGGTATATAATATATTATATAGTAGACCGCCTAGCCGATTTTTTTTTTAAGATTTCTTAATGGGCCTTAGTTGGATATTTTTTTTCAAGCATTTTTAAGTATTTTCTCAGAAGAAACTATGGGTCGGAAATGTGACCCTGACTTCCCCCAGCCATTTGAAGTTTCAAAGTCGGCCAAAATCGATGCTATCTGATATGCAGTTGCACATACATAAAAAATAATATCTCCAAGTACATTCAACCAAACACAATTTTTTTTCAATGAACGAGGTGTTTATTTGTAATATGTCTGATAGAGAACTTAATAAGCTATCTATTAAAAAAAAAGTTTAGGTTTTTTCCATAGGTAATATATACTTCGTATAGCGCTGCTATACCCCTCCCTTTTACATTACGATAATTAGTAACTATCTTAATTTGACTATAGTAACCGGTGAGCGTTTACACTAGACTGGTAACCAGAGTAAAATTAATTATAAAAACATTTTTAGTAACGCAACTACAGTAGAATTCATATATAGATTCAAAAGATAAACTCTTCACACATTAAGTTTTCGTATGTTTTATTCCGCTCACTCTCATACGTTTTTTTGAATCTATATAAAATTTCTAGTGTATTACACTATTATTATTTAAATTTAATTAATAATATATTTATTTCAATTTTATACATAAATTATAAGAAAAACTTTATTATTTGACGTTTACTAGAGTAAACATTAGGGTGGTTCGTTTCCCAAAAGGTTAAAATTTTGTAGCTCCAAAAGCATTTTTAGATGTGACTGAACCTAAACAGACTATTTTTAATGTTAAGGTCCGAATTTATTAAATTTTAGCCACCGCGCAATCCAGTTGAACTTGCGCTTTTGAGTGGATGTGTTTTTTCATCTTCTAAGTTCTATAACTTTTGAAAGGATTCATCAAACCTAGAAATGTTTCTTTTTTCATTCGCAGGATTAAATTCTGAAATTTTTTTTTTGTATAGAAATCAATCCGGTCAGGTCCTTACATCTTGCGATATATGGGTTCAAAAAGTCGAAAAAATGTCGAAAATCGATGATTTTTTTAAAAGTTTTATCTTTTTACTTACATCTTTTAAGCCCCGTAACTTTTGAATGGGGTTACAAAACTTTAATATTTTTTTTTGGTATTCTCAGGATCAGGATTAAATTCCGAAACTTTTTTCTATAGAAATCAATTCGGTAAATCTTCTAAATATTGAGATAAATATTCAGGACTTAAATTATTGAAGTAAAATTTAAAAAAATGATGTTATGTTACATCGATAGATACTCACCCCCCCAACATAACTCGTCGTAACACTTTAACAAATCCCCTCCCCCCATTAGAGCGTTACGTAATATATGAACAGTGCCTTACATCACTTTCCAATTAAAAATATATTTTAGATATGAGATTTAAAAAACAAAGTAACTTACGTTACCGTTTAGTATGGAATGACCCATATAAAAAAAAACAAATGCATGTTATTATAAATATATAAACGTGTAGTTAATGTAATAATAATAATAATAATAAATCTTTAAAAAAAAATGACGGGAATCGATTTGGCCGCCTTTTGAGAATTTGCCCGCTCTAGGCCTAGGCCTAGTGGTACTATATGGGTGGCACGGCCCTGAGGGTAACTACGTTCTGATGGGCTAGTAAATCTAAGAGTTAATCATGATTCGAAACTTCACTATCTCTATATAGTGTAGAGTATTAGCGTTTTAATGTTTATTTTTTGTAGGATTGAGTACTTAATTAAACGACATCATTCATATCCACGGATAGCCGACAATTCTTTATTAAAAAGAAAGCTAAAGTTATGGGTAATTGTTATCACTTATTTTTTTTAAATATTAATTAACATTGTTGGTTTTGAGATAAATATGTACAATAGCAGGAGCTCACTTAATTGTTGATAAGATATTATATATTTGATTGAAATAAATTCATAGTACATAATTTGAATAATTTGAATCATGAATAAAAACTTAGTACGATTTAAATCCCTGTCTCGTGCTGATTAAACAAGTAATTTGTTTTTCATTCAAATAATAGAAGATAATAGAGTCTATAAACAAAGTTAAAATTATATAGTGTTAACATAAAACAGAATGTCTGAGTGTGCATGGAATGAAAATGAAGAAATTGAAATATTTCGAGAATATTTACGTATTCCAACAGTGCATCCGGATATAGATTACGGTATTTTAATAAAATAAAATTCTAGGCTGTTTAACTCTAAATTTAATTTGATATTTTCGCTTTGGGATTGACAGAGCTATGTGTGAAATTTCTTCAAAAACAAGCAAAAACCTTAGATTTGCCTGTAAATGTTTATTGTCCGGATTTACCAAATAAGCCGATAGTGGTTATAACATGGTTAGGAAGAAATCCCGAATTATCATCAATAGTGCTAAACTCACATATGGATGTAGTACCTGTATTCGAAGAGCATTGGAGTCATCCACCATTCGCCGCCGAAATTGATTCAGACGGAAAAATATTTGCACGTGGTTCCCAAGATATGAAATGCGTTGGAATGCAATATTTAGCTGCAATCAGAGCATTGAAGAGAGACGGTGTTCAATTGAAAAGAACAATTCATGTCATGTTTGTTCCGGGTTAATCGACTAAAACTTATTAAATAAACCTATTATAATGTTTTTTTTTTTTTTAATTATTTTTAACAGAGGAAGAGCGCGGTGGTTTTCTTGGAATGGCAAAATTTGTTCCAACCGAGGAATTCAAGGCATTAAACATAGGTTTTGCATTAGATGAGGGAATAGCAGGGCCTGAGGATGTATATCCGGTATTTTATGGGGAACGAAGCGTCTGGCGTAAATAATTTTATTCTTTTCACAGTTTATTATGTAGCTAACTTTAACTTTGAGGTATCTAATTTATTCTATCCTTTATTTTACAGAACCACATTTTAAATGTTTTGGGACATCGGGACATGGATCTTTACTGCATAAAAACACAGCTGGTGAAAAAGTTAGATATCTAATTGATCGATTTTTAGATTTTCGTGCTACTGAAATTTCTAAACTAGAAAAAAATGCTCACTTAACCGTTGCTGATGTGACCACAGTTAATTTAACAATTCTCAGTGGTGGCGTCCAAAGTAATGTAGTTCCACCATATCTAACTGTATCGTTTGATATTCGAATTGCCATTGATGTAGATCACGAAAAGTTTGAGGAAAATGTAATGTGATCAATTCTATTATACTAACGCAGTTTGTAAATAAATCATATTTACAGATAAATCGTTGGTGTAAAGAGGCTGGTGGAGACATTGAAATTGAATACGAGGCAAAAGAACCTTATGTTAAACCTACCAAACTTGATAATTCAAATCCATATTGGGTTGCATTTCAAAATGTTGTAGTTAATGAATTGTAAGTACACAAAATCATATCTTTTGACATAATTTATTAATTTTTAATTTTTTTTTTTAGAAAATTAAAAATTGAACCAAAAATATTTCCGGCTGGAACGGATAGTCGTTATTTACGAAGAGTACTTATTGTTGTTTCATATTAATATAAAAATGTTTTGATACAAAAAATACATTTTAAATAATCTTTTTAGGAAAATATTCCTGTAATTGGATTTTCTCCAATGAACCATACGCCTGTACTTCTACATGAACATAACGAATATCTAAAGGCAAGCACTTATATTGATGGAATCAATATTTATAAAAAAATTATTGAAAAGATAGCTAACATTTAATTGTTTTTTTTTATAAATTCTGTTTCTTATACAAAAATTATATCAAAGAAAACAAATAGATTATATTTATATGTGTTTCTAATGTTTTAAATTTCAATTATTTACTTAAGAATACATTTTAAAGTTTATTTTTTGTGTAATAAATGAATATCTGTAGTAGTATTAAACCACGTATATCACTTATGATTAATTAACCTGCAGCAGGCTAGAATTTCAAAAACGGTCAGATTAGTGAAATCACAGATTTTAATCAGTTTAACATAGTCTGTGGCAGCCTGAGACTTGTTAATTGTGATTGTAATTTTAAAATATAACTTAAAATTTATTATTATTATTATTTGAAATTATTCAGGTGCAAGCTATGAAATATCTATTTTCTAAAAAGCTAAGAATATGCTTATGAAAAATAATATTTATTACAAGAATTCATAATCCAGCGCATGAATTCTAATAGTCAAGTGTAAATATAAAATTTGAACATTTAAAAATTAATATCTATATTAATTCTCTCATTGAACGTACAAAATATAATTTAAATAAATATAAAAATGGTGGAGTCACAATCACGAATTATTACATATTACTTTTTTTTTTTTGTCTTGAGTTTATGTGTAAACTTGATCACCTTAATACATTTTCTTTTCATCAACACTTAACGATGCAAATGCATTGCTTATCATTTTCATAACTTCAGCATGTGTAACTCCGGTCGTCTTAAAATCTTTATATTTTTCTTTAACGAATTTAGCAAAGCCACTGGCTGTTTTCACGGGAGTTGGAACAATATTACCATCTTTATTTTTTTTGTTTAAAAATATACTGATTGAACCACGACAATATGAACATCTTATATTTTCCACTTTTTTTGATTTTGAATGTGCATGCGATCTGCAATAGATGAAAGAATAATTAAAATGGGCCATTGTATAGAGAAATATTTTAATTTAATTATTATTTAAAATAATAAAAACATACTTTGCTAGACACAAATTACATTGATATGTGTATTTGTACTCAATTTCATATTGATGACAAACAGCTAGTTTTGGAAGTTCTGGAAATACTTTATTTGCTATTGTTGCCCTAAGTATTGTTATTGATAATTAATAGTGAATATAAATAAATTTGCTAAATAATAAAAATTACCAAGCCTTCCATGTGGCACCATGACCCTTCGATTCACCGTTAATCGTCCAATTAGCTGCATGACACATCTCATGAATTAAAGTACATCTTAAGCGATCCCCACTGGTTAATACTTTATCGCTTAGTTCAATAATTGAGGTTCGCACATCTTTCCTAAATTTTAAGATATTTTGTAGATTTTTAAACGATTTATTTTTATAAATGAGAAACCTACCGCCTTCGATTGCAACATCTTCCAGCTGTTGTTAATAGTTTTTTGTTCCATGTTACTGGTACATTCAATTGATTGTTAAATACTTTCTCGTTAAAAAGTTCGAATAGTATTTTTGCTAATTCCATTTTATTGGAATTAAAATTATTGCGATAGATAAGAGCATCAGGATGACAAAGATTTTTTGACACGCAAACTAAAAATAGTTAAAATAGTTTTTAAATGAATAAGGAATTTGGCGAAATTTAAATTTATTTCATATTTCTCAGCATTTATTTCATACCGTCAAGCGATTGCAAAAATCCGTAGGTTCTGCCAGGAGTAAACAATAAATCTAGTTTCTTTGACTTAGCCATAATTTTTCCATTAAATTTACCTTCTGAAAATGCGTAAATATTTTTGTAAAAATTAAATATAGAATTATGGCATTCAATTTTTTGAATTTACTATATGAATAATTTACCAGTTTGACATGCTCGACGATCGATTACTTTCGTAATTGGAGTACTTTCAAACAAACCATCTAATTTTCCGACAACTTGTTGGGGTTCATCGACTGGAGTTAACTGTTTACAAACCAGTGGAGATTTTTGTGGCATTTCTAATTTTTCAATATTTTCCAAAGGCTTTTTTGATTTGAACAAAAATTGTGGTATTGGCAAATCTAGTTTTACCGTAGCATCATAGCTAATCTCTGTATTTTTATTTTTATTTAGGCCAAGATCAACTGCTAGCCTATCATCAGGAATGATCGCAAATTTAGGTGTAAACAATTTACGTTTGCTGGTTTTTGGTTTTTTAAATGTTGTGCTGTTTCATAAAAGAAGATATATATTTTAATTAGACTTTTTGTTTGGTTATTTATTAAAAAATAAAACAATAAGCTTACCTATCATTATCATTATTTAAATCACTGTCTAGAAACTTTCGTGTTATTTCCGCCAAGTCTTGTTCTACTTATTAGAAAAATAAATGAATAATTATAAAGTTTCCCGCCTTGAAAAATATGTTTGAATTTATTTATTACCTGAAACATCGGACAACTTATGGTCTTCATCAACTTCAATGACTTCAGCTGACGATAAATCCAAATAAATTAGTTGGTCACTGTCTTTATTCACGTTTTTTTTCACATTCTTAACTACTGGTGTTTTTCTTGTGGATTTTTTGGTTTTTGTCTTTGTTGATACTGGTATTTTCGATTTTATATTATTTGTTTTCGGCGCCTCAAAATCATCGTCACTATCAGTCGATGCAGAAGTGTCCGATTCACTATTATCCTGTCTCCATTCTTCATCACTTTTATTTGAATCTGTGTCAGGATAAATATTTAAGCAACGTCGTGTTCTTTTGACTGCAGCACGTACATTTTTTTTCTTTTGTATTGGTGTATTTTCGTTATCCGCGCTATTGCAAGAACTTTTATCGCTAGATGAAGATGTTATTGTATTCTTTTCATTTTGTGCTGCACTCGGTTTTTTGAAGAATGGTGATGTCACAATTTTATTTTCTAATTCCAATATTTGCTGTATTTCAATAGGTTTATTGGTTTGGTTTCCCGTAACCTGATTGATTCGAGTTGAATCAAGATCACTGGCTCTGCTTCGTCTAACTGATTTTTTTAAAGAAATTAAGTTATCGGTAATCATCACATTTTTGAAAATATATATTATATTAAAGAATACTTACACTGCATAAAGTCATTACAGGTATGGTCTAGGTATCGATTTGAGGCAACAGTCTGTACTAATCTCTGTGCATCTACAGGATTCTTTTTTCCTTTAACTGCCGAGTAAGAACGCAATACTTCAGGTGTTTTCCATGCATTACCATAAATTTGATAAAGCAAGTTCTGGTCATCTGGATCAACTTCAATATGTTTATCTACAATAAAAGCATATTTACTATTGGTGCCTTCTACAATATTCTCATCATTCGCGTCGAGAATAACTTTCTTACTTTTATTTTGTGGTTGTTCTGGCGTAGAATCAATCTCAGTAATTTCGGTATATTTAGGCAATTTTGAAGTAGATTGAAGTTTATTCGGAGTTCTTTCGCTGCTTGTATTCATGATCATTGCAACTGTTTTTTCAATTGCTTGTGATGATGACCCGCCAGCAGCGCAATCATCTTCCGATATTAGTGTTTTATTAGAAGCAGTTTTTGATTGTGCTTTATCTTCCGATTCCGGGTGAGAACTACATATAACTTCTGATGGTAATAAAGCATCTGATGATTTTTCGTCTTTATTAGTGTTATCTGTATCTGATTCATCTGAACTACATGTTGAACTACTATTTGAAATATAAATATTTATATTAAACTGTGCAGCAATATTTACTTGTCCGATATTAACTGTATTTCCTGTGGAAACTTTAATAGAACCGCCAGTTGCTTTGACAGTTAACAATTCATCAGATGATTGTTTATCGTTATCTACGGTAGCTGATGTACTACTTAAAGAAGTCACATTTTCTGAGTTCTTATTTTCAGATTGAATATCTTCCTCTTTTAGTTGACTTTCGATAACCTGACTTTCTGATATGTCTTTAGAAATATATTCTTCTTCTTCTTCTTCATCCGTTTCGCTCACATAAACTGATTGTTCGTTTAATTTATGAGAATCATTAAGCGACTTATTGGAGTTTGATAAATCAGATTTTTCACCCTCAACCGATGTTTCGTTAACATAAATGGATGGCGTGCATGATACAGCTGATCGATTTTGAAGGCTTGTGTGCGTGCTCAAGTTCATTGATGTATTATTACCATTAGGTAATGTTGGTACATTGTCAAAAAAATTATTAACTCTCTGCATAACGGAACTACTAGGAATATTATTTACTGCACTAGAAATATTTGAAGATACATTATAGAAGGTTTCGCCTGTTCTAGAGACAGAAATATCATCATCGGAATCCGATAGTACAATGATATCATTATCAAACATATTTGGGGACCCATCAATGCTTGAATGTTCCTTATCCACAGTAGTGCAAGTAGAATTACTGCTGATAGACAATATGGAAACGTTTGCGTCAGGTCCTTCTTCAGGTATTTGCTCAGCGACGTCATCTAAATTTTCTTCCGTTGCTGTAACGTTTTGTGTTTTTCGAAGTATATTTAATTGATCCAATTGTTGTGATATCTCATTAACAATATCATTTGTCTTTATTAATATTTGAGCAGCTGGACATGACTTTTCTGCAACAATCGACGATGAGATATCCAATTTTTCTAGCTGTGTACCAACTTTTTCAACTATTTCAAAATTTTCGTCAGTTTCATTATTTGTTTGTTTTGTTGTCATAATTTTATTAATATATTCTGTATCGAAAGAGCTTTCTATAGAATTTGTATCATCATCTGTTAAAATTTCAGAATTATCTTCAGCTTTTGATGATGAAGACGATGATTCATTCAGTAATATTTTTGGTTTTAGTACGGGTTTATCAGCAGCTACGGTTTTCGATTTACTAATTATTGAGGTTACGGCGGCTGTGTCAGGTTGATTTTCATTTTGTAACTGCGGTTGAACCTTCTTCTTTGTGGATAAGGTCAGCTTGCTGAATTCTGTGTAAAATTTTAATTTAAATTCATTAAAAAAAACTCTAATGCTTGATTCATTAATTATAATTTCTATTCTTACGAGATTTACTTGGATTGATTTTAATTTGTTGTGGCTCCACTTTGGTTAAAAATTTATAACGTGAATCCATATCACAAGGTTAGTATTTCATCAAATTCCAATTAAAAGAGATCAAAAATATCAAAAAAGATTAGCCAATTAAAAACTGTTTTGATCAAAACTAATTAATTTATTGAAATGAATTTTATTTTATTATTTTTCGATAAAAATTAAGTTTGTTACACAGCGTACCAATTTCAAATTTGAAGTGACAATTCGCTGTTTTTATTTTTCGCTACTTTAAAGGCGAAATAGAAGAAAATGCGAGGCGACATTTTATACAGCTCCATCTATTCTGAAATGGCAGAACTAACGTAATTTTCAAATGAAATTTTTATACATATGACTAAATAATCATATTCATACTTTGAAAATGTATTTTAAATACAAAATATCAAATACTTTTGAGCAAATATTTAATATTTAATAATTAATATAATTAAACCCTATTAACAATTCTCGTTCCTCTTGAAATCCTGAGAAACTAACGGATTTTTTATTTAATTTTGTGTGTTCTGAGCAGGGAATCGGAACGGAACGGGAACTGGAACGAAAGGAACGTTCCGGAACGTATATTTTACTAAATTTTGGTGGAATGCTGCATGGAACAGGAACGGAATGATTCACGTTCCAGGAACGTTCCGATTTTTTTTTATTTTTTAAATCCTCATGCAAAGTAGCGGAATGTGTTACAGAAATGTCAAATCTTCTTTGTCACTTAAAGAGAATGCATATTCTGAGGATATTAATATAAAAATATTAGAAGACGTATACAAGAAACAAGTCAAATAAAACCAAGGAAATTCGTGAAGAAAACTCAAGAAATCGGCAAAATATCAACATTTTCAATTTTCTATCAAAGGGCCTCTTAAATCGATAGAAAAACGAATTTTCGGAAATTTAAAAAAAAAATCGTCTCTATGGTTTTTGTCGATGAGTCAAAAATGGAAAATTTTCGGCCAAACTGGGAGCCCTTAACATTATTCGATCGGCCTAAAATTTAAAAGCTATTCTAATGGCATCGGTTTCTTGCCAAAAACCATATAGTGTTCGAAAAATAGATATGTGACGTGTTTTGGTTTCTAAATAAAGTTTATTTTGATTTTTTTTCAAAAGGAACCGGAACGGAACGTGGAACGAACCCGGAACGAAATTTTTCTGAGCTTTAAGAACTGGAACTGGAACCGGAACGAAATAATGAAAGTTCCGACTCCCTGGTTCTGAGTACATATGAATACATCGGCGGTGCGTTAGGGGGATTTAGGAATGATAGAATACATTTTAGGGTATAATGATTAATATTTGGTTTCAATGTATATGAAAATGAAATTCCTCAACCAAGCTGACATTAAAAACATAATCAATCGATACATTCTTGGAAATTAAACCAACCAATACTTTACCAAATATTTTGGAAATAACATTTCTAAACAAAATTTTTTTTTTTCCGCAAATTTGTTTAGGTATACGCTTACTGATACGACCAGCACCAGATCTAGACTATGATATGATTGTCATATAATATCTAGTATCTGAATAGCAACAACTGACTACATTAATTATGATTGCTATACAAAGTTCACTATTTTCAGAGATTATCAACGCAATAAAAAAAATAAGTTTACATAAAAATAAATAAGTAGTAATAAAATGTTTTTGATAAAAAAAAAATCATCATTTTTCTTTGTTCTCGTAATAAATCAGTGTAATAGTGGTCGACCTAAACTTCGTCTAAAATTAATTAATTAGTCATTTATTATTCATGAATCTTTATTTAAGTAATTAAATGGTAAAAACGCTTAAAAAATATGCAGACTATTACATTTATATAATACATATCTATTTGTTATTTTTTATGGAATTTGTGTATATACTTCTTCTAAAGAAAATTTTCATTGTCGTCAACAATTCTTCCTTCAGATATAAGTAATTTAATATTATATTAGCATTAGCATCAGCATTTTTGTTTTATTAGACGCTTGGTAAAAATTATTATTGTGAGAAATAAAATTAGTCTTAAACAAACGCAGTAATCAAATACATAGTCAAGACTCAAGAGATTTTCGATAAAAATGTCTGAATGGGATGAAAATGAAGAAATTAAAATATTTCGAGAATATTTACGTATTCCAACAGTAGATGAGGATATTGATTACGGTATTGTATTTAAATAAAATTACGAACCTGTGTAATTCGAAATTTTATTTCATATTATTGTCACCTTGGGATTTTCAGAACCATGCGTGAATTTTATCCAAAAACAGGCAAACTCCTTAGATTTACCAGTAAATGTTTATTATCCGGATTTACCAAATAAACCCGTAGTAGTAATAACATGGCTTGGAACAAATCCTGAGCTTCCATCAATTATGCTAAATTCCCATATGGACGTTGTGTCAGTATTTGAGGAACATTGGACTCATCCACCATTTGCTGCTGAAATGGATTCAGATGGAAAAATATTTGCTCGTGGTGCACAAGATATGAAATGTGTTGCAATGCAATATTTGGCTGCAATCAGAGAATTGAAAAGAGATGGCGTTCAATTGAAACGAACAATTCATATCACTTTTGTACCAGGTAAAATTATATATAAATAATTTGAATTTATTTATTTGAAGAAATCACATTTTATCTTTAACATTTATAAAAAAAATAGATGAAGAAATTGGAGGATTATTAGGAATGGCAAAATTTGTTTTAACAGATGAATTCAAAGCGCTAAACATTGGATTTGGTTTGGATGAGGGAATTGCTTCTCCCGATGATGTTTATCCAGTATTTTATGGCGAACGAAGTTGTTGGGGTATATAATAGTTTGTGTACATTTACTTAAATATTAAAATACGTAACTATTGACCATAAAACTGTTCATAGCGATAAATTTTAAATGTTTTGGTACATCTGGACATGGATCGTTACTACATAAAAATACAGCTGGTGAAAAGGTTCAATATTTAATTAATCGATTTAATGAACTTCGCGATATTGCGATTTGTAAATTGGAAGAAAATTCTGAATTAACCTTAGCTGATGTCACCACAGTTAATTTAACAAGGCTTGATGGTGGTATTCAAAGCAATGTGGTTCCACCGTTTTTCTCAATTTCATTTGATCTACGATTAGCAAATGATGTGGGCCACGAAAAGATGGAAGAAGATGTAAGTAGTTTTTTTTTTTTTAAACTCTATTTTATATATTCAAATAAAATAGGCATTCAATAAAAGATCAATCGATGGTGTGCAGAGGCTGGCGGTGACATTGAAATAAAATACCGATCAAAACTTCCTTATCCAAAACCAACAACCATTAGCAACGCAAATCCATATTGGGTTGCCTTTAGAAATGTTATGGTTAATGAATTGTAAGTACTGAAAATCAGTTACGTTTTTCTTCAAATGGGAAATTCTTTTTTTGTTTTCAATTTTGTAGAAATTTAAAAATTAAACCGCAAATATTTCCGGCTGGAACTGATAGTCGTTATTTACGAAGAGTAATTATTGTCGTTTTATTTTTATATGTGATTTTTTTTTCTTTTTCAAAATAAATAAAATTAATTATAAATTATCTTCATACTTAGCTAAATATTCCTGTATTAGGATTTTCGCCAATGAACCACACACCGGCACTTCTTCACGAACATAATGAATATCTGAAGGCAAGCACTTATATTGAAGGAATTACGATTTATAAAAAGATTATACAAAATGTGGCCAATGTATAAAAATAATTTAAAATCTCGACAGTAATCTGAAATTCAATCTTAAAAATTGCGGTTGATATTCTTAATAAAATAAAAAATTAGCTCTACTTGAATAAAACGCATTTTCATATTACAATTGTTTTCTTAAAAATCACATTTATTCTAAAATTATATACGGGATTCCTAATATTTTATAAATAATTATTTATTTCATTTAATTAAAATTAAAAAAAAAAACTAATAATATTAATCATAAATTAACTTAATTATAAGGTCTTTTTTTTTTTAGTAAAAAATAAAATAGTTGTTCGTTTACACCATTTTAAGAAATTACTCACGAGACTTGAATATTTTATTTATGAAAAAAAAAAAAAAAAAACTAGACTGTGATATTTGATAATATTTAAGGCAAAGATCACTAGAACGTTGATCCAAATATGGCATTTTTTTTGGAATACATTCGGAATTTTTTTTTAAAAATTAAATAATGTCTAGATGTGAAATATATCTGATTTTCAGTTAATTCGACCTATTATAGCCCTTAAAATGGTGTAAACAAATCCCAGCATTTCTTTTTTTTCTTTTTTAATTAATTAAGTATTAAACGTGAAATAAAAATATTACTATTTCGATAATTTTCTTTAATTAGGTCGTCATAAAACTAAATTTTAAACTAAAATATTTAAAACATTTGTTTTGTTTTTTTTTCTTTTAAATAAATTTTTGACCGAAGTTATTTTATCTGCTATTTTTATTTTACAAATTTTACAAAATTTGGGAATCTAAATAAATTGTCGACGATGCCATATAAAATTTGATGAAAAATAGTCTTTACATGCATTGAAAATTTTAATTTATTTATTAGGTGTTTGGGGGGGTACTTAACGACATGTACAATTGTACAAACTATAATTAAAAGGCTGCCTAATTCGGTAGTTCAGTTTTCGATAGTGAATTTAATTGTAACGTAATATTATTATTGAACAAACCATTCGATTTTATCAGTATTAGGTGATTATACAATTATTGAAATTATCTAATAATTAAGTAATAAATATAAATGTTATATAACTCTCTCAGATTATATGAGTCATTACAGAGATTAGTTTTCAT
>JAABKK020025416.1:0-17060 GCA_011634745.2 Catotricha subobsoleta | reverse complement strand
AAACTCTTCTCTACAACCTCTAATACACTACAAAACTCTAGGCTGTCATCTTGGCTGTCTAAATAGGCTTCAAAGTCTATTTTGTTGTTATAAAACTTTGAGACTCTGGTGTCACGTGAGTTTTGACTTTTTTCAAAAAAAAAAAATATCTCAAATTTTTTTTTTCATTTGGCCAACTTATTTCATGGTTAAAGTTTGCTCAGGCCAAAACTCGGTTTTCGTTCCACCCTAGTGTGCATATCATATTTTGCCAAACTGAAGAAAGATATTATTTTGTATGTGAAGCTAACTCTACAGTCCTAAATTCTGTTCACATAAAAAGAAAGAAACGTAGAATCTTTCGAGTTATCGCTTACTTCTTTTTTTTTTATTGTTTTTTTATGAATTAAAATACTTTTCTTTTCAGGCCATCGACAAAAATCAAGAAAAATAAGAAAAGCAATTTCAGCGAATCAAAAAGGATTAAATCTTAAATTATACATTTTATGCGACCATTTACTTAAACAGAATACATTTGATACTTTATTACGTTACCGACAACCCAATTTATAAAACTGTTTTCGTAACAATAATCAAGCAGTAATATATATTATTAAATACGACTTAATATGGTTAAATTTCTCGAAATATGATTAACTTAATAGTTATTATTTTATAATAATATTAACTAAATACCGACTTTATGCGTGTCAATTATCAGAATTAAATGTCTGTTGTATTGGTTAACATACTTGCATATGCATTTATAAATATGATTTTATCCCGGAAAATATAATAACAATTATTAGTATTAAAATATGGTTTTTTAAATGATGAGGGAATCAAGTAGATGCGGTTTCGTTTACGTATATGTTGAAATGTAAAATGTTCAATATGATGTGAGTCGGCAAATTTTAAAGCGTAAAGCACGACTTTTAAAACATCTATAATTGGCAGGTAATGGATATCTTTTGTGACTGTGCGTATAATGATTTTATTATTTATTTGCGTGTTTCTGCATTGGTTTTATTGAAAGGTACATACATTTTATTTATTCGATATATTTAGTTAATAGTATAGTTTCATGTGCTGCAGGTAAGTAGGTAAAATATCTATAATTAAATAATAATGTTTAATTGGAAATTAATAACATATAATTTAACGCCATTTCATTCTATATAGACCATACAGAATTTAATTGAAACAGTTGAAAATTTCTCACTAACTATTTCTGATAAAACGATATCTTATTGCGTTAATCACGTTCGTAGCGAAAATTTCCCAATTATAATTTAATTTACTCATATTTTGCACGATTATAGTGCGAGTGCATTATGTAATTTGTGTTTATAATTGATTTAATTTCATTTGGAAAAAGTTCGGTATCTTTTTGAGCGTAATATTTTATTCAGATGGCACACGATAACACCTACGTTTGTGCAAACTTTAATTACAATTCAATGTATTTAGTTTCCATTACATTGATCAGCGTAAAAAAAATTATTCTATTAATTTTAATTTGAAGCTTTTCAGCAAACAGAGTACGTCTGGAGTATATTTTGAGACATAAGAGATATTAGAACTGTTTGCATCTTAAAGTTGTTAATACATATTTCGTAAAATGTTAGATATTTCAGAGCCATTGAAGAGGACGCAAATAATACCCATAACGTTATATCTGGCATATTTCGCAAATATTATTGTTAAGTCGATACTTTAATATCATATATCATACTTTAAAGATATGTCGAATATTACCTACTAAGTTATCACCGCAGTATTTAAAACCAGAAATATTGCTTCAAAGACACAAACGTAGATATCTCGGTGATAATATTAGGCACTGTTCATATATTACGTAACGCGATTTTGGTCTGTTTTAGACCCCCCCTTCCCCATCGTAACAGTTTTTATATGAAGTTTTTTTTTTCTTTTATATACACAACACCAAACCCCCCCTCTTCCCCAAAAGCGTTACGTAATATATGAGCACTGAACAGCGCTTTAGCAAATATTTAAAAAAAATTTAAGGCGCGTTACTAAAGTTTTAAGATGACATACACATCTGCGAGACATTTGTGCCTATTTCATAGATAACGCGAGTTCAATAGCAACTCATAGCAAGAAACTGTTTTCAAATAGTGACTACTTTGAAATTCAAATTTTCACTGTATCTGAAAAATTACATTACCTTTTTATGATATAATTGTGTGAAATGCTTAATAGATTATAGATATCATAAAAGCATTGCTTAAAATTAAGTTATAAAACCAGCTACATCATATTCATGCAAATGCAATTGTTGTAGTAAAAACAAACAGCCGGAAGTATTTAACATAAGAAATTTAAACATTTAAAAACAATACATTTGCTGAAATTATTCAAATTAGATTATTATATTTTATATTGCTTAAGATGTGGGCAGTTTATCTACGTGAATTAGGTACATGACAACCACATCATGATTTTAAATTCATATTCAGTTAGAATATGTTATTTACTTACCTAGAAACAATACGACGAAGATACATACTGGTACTGCTCATGATCTATTTATGAATAAACATATAAAACTATTTTAATATCGTGTTTGAAATTACAATATATTTTGCTTAGTAATGAGTTTCATGTTAAGAGTCAAAGTTGAAAAACCAATAACTGTTTAAACATAATGTACAAGGTAGATATCAGTATATTTGACCAACTCTCAAGTATGTAATTATATATAAACTGGGCAATTCAATGACATTGAAAATACCACCTAGAATATTATATCTGATTATGTAATATTATTTAAATTTTAAAAAAAATCCATTATATTTTTAAAACTTTTTATATATAATACGAAAAAGCGTACAGCATGCATGATATGAAAGTGTCCTAAATTGAGTTTTTTAATTGTTTTTTTTTCTCTTGTTTTAAATTTCAAACCATTTATTTTTATTAGTATTAATATCCGACATAAATTTTTAATTAAAACTTTAAACATATTATATCTGATCCCTTTTAAATGAAAAATGATAAATTTGTATGAATTATGGAAAGGTGAGTAAATAAAAATTATAAATAATTATTGATTTGTGATTTTATATGATATCCAGACAGAATGTTGTCTGATCAACGATAATATCAAGCTACCGTTTCAATTTTTATTTAAATTATCCGAGAAAAGAAAATTAATGTTTATCGATTTTGTGGCACCTCTTTCTTTATATTTTTTTCATTTAACACCTAGCTTTTGTTTTTTTTGCATATTTTGAGCAAGCAAAATACACGAAAAGTTTATCAAAATTTACTTACATGTATGAGCATAAGTTTGATGGCGCATTGACTAAAACGTAGATAACCGCGTAATACGGTCACTAAAAACATAATTAATACATTTTTGATCGATTTCTGTTTACACACAAGTTAACAGTTATATTATTCGATGCCGACAAGAAAATTTATTACAAAAATTATAAATAAATACTTACCGGACATTGTGATTGAGAAAAATGATTAAAATGTGTAATCACAAAATATTATTGCAAAATAATACAAAAAAAAAATGAAACCTGTCAAAAAATTAAATTAATTATTAATTTATTTACATTAAATTTTAAACACACAAGACGTCACCATTAAAACAAAAACACACTTGTTATTGTTAAAACATCTGCAGGTAGCAGCAACAGCCTACCAAAAAACCCCATTTTAATGAATTGTAAAAATGAAGTTTTTTTTTTTAAAGAAGAAGTAGAAGAGAACTTACCGACACTCAATTAACAATTGATTTCACCATATTCCGCTATTTATAACGATTTGAATATCACCAAATTTAAATGCAGACTCATAACATATTCGGTTTATCTGAGATTTAAGAAGGTAGGTTAATAAGCATTTATTTTGTTTCTCTCTTCTGAATTGACTTTCGGTCAAGATCACAAAACAAATCATATCTACTTAAATTATAATAGAACTTATGTATGTACTAAAAACCAATCCATGTCAAAATGTTATCATTACTTGCATATTTAATTGTAGGGGTTTTATATAAAATTAAAATAAAAAACCATGTAAATGATGAAATGTATCCACCAGCAATCCGGTACATCTTTTAAACAATTAACACAGTTTGGTGTTTGGCTGGTTCGGTGCCAACCAAATAATTATAATAAAATGTATATTAATAATAGCGTTTTAGACTTATGTTTAACACCACATTCATGTCATGAAGATGATGTACATTTATTATAAAGAGATGACTTGAAATGTGTATTTATATAAAACAGATTAAAAAAAAAAAAAAACAGGCACACACACAAAAAAAAAGTTTGTTGAAAAGATGCCGCTCGCATATGTCATAATAATTTGTTGTTGGCCAGCAATTAAAATTCTTGAAAATTTAATCTTCTTACATTTTATATTTTAGTTTTGATTTTAAATAAAGAAAAATATTTGGGCTATATTGTGTCCAAGGTGTATGTTACGTAGGCTGGTGACTATTTTTTTTTTTGAATAGAACCTCGATCACTTTTTTTTTTTTTTTGTTATATTTGTACGAATTTTAAATTAAAATATTTTCTAATAAACGATCGCATACAATGGCCATACAATGAATATATAATGAATTGTAGTTGCAATTAAAATTTGTTATCTATATATTCTATTGTAATGATCGGGTATCTATTTAAGTATTTAATGAAAACGCATTAAAACTCCATAAATATTAAATTCACATTCATAAATTATTTTCATTATCAGAATGAAAGAAAAAAAAAACTTCGATACATTTTTATATCAAATATGTAATATTAATTTCAGGATGTTTTAAATACCGTTCTATATCATGTTTATGTAAATAATTTATCGATAATATACGAACATTAATTCATTTATCATGTTTTATTTTAACGAACTGATGTTATAGTTAGGTATTAATTAGAGCAAATATGTAACAGCAATACCTGACTTAGATGTTAAATATTTTCAAATAAAATCAATAAATCAACAAATTTTATGAACGAAAATAATAATAATGATAATTAACAAGTGTTACGAAACAAAATTTGCACAATACTTCCTCAGAAAGGACATTAAATCGTAAATCATAAAAACGTAGCATTTGATGCTTGTTTAAAGATTTTCTCTTGTGTTGCGGCATCAGCCAAACTTCCAATTAAATCCTTAAAAAAATTGATTTTATGCCCATTAATTTTTATTAAATCAATTTTCTGTCTTATATTCAGAATACTTTCTTTATTCCCGGAAGGGAGGAATAAAAACATGTTAATTTTAATATTTATGCAGCGCGATGTTAAACGTATTTATGTACCTGCAATGAAACGAACAGTGAATACTTAAAAAGAAATGGCATCACAGAATTATAAAATCGAAACTACCTAAATTTATAAACAAAACAGAAAAAAAATAAATAATAAAACACTTTATATTATACAGAGCCAGGGAGTGCAGTGCCTCTCAGGAAATTTATGTTGATGTTTAATAAATGTGTCTTAGCAAATTTTTAATGAATCCACTTTGGTTTGTGCTTTATATAATATTATTATTTATTTTCATTTTTCTTTTTTATATATATATATAAATATAATTTAATAATAACTATAACCTGGTTCATCAGCGAGCGAGAAAAAGTAATTAAAATTGATAATTATTGAATGATACCCCATATCGAATATCAATGGAAATTATACTGAATACATAATTCACTTGAATTGTGTAATATTATGTCGGACGAAATATCAAAAAAATAAAATAAAAATCTTTATTACATGTTGATGATTTTCCAACGCCATTTAATGTAATTATTATGTTTACCCGGAATTTTGCCATTAAAATTTTGTAATTATTGGTTAGATTAGAGGTAGTTTTATTTTTTTATCTCTTTTTTTTTTTAAAAAATACTTTTTATTTTTAATTAAATTGTTGTATTAAATTTAATTTCTTTTTTCTCTTTATAATGTGCAGGCGGGAAAAAACGTTATTTTATATAGGGACATCAGTTTGGCTGTTGGTTTAAGTAGCATTTCACTGAAATGAAATTTGGCTTATGTTAAATTTTGATTGTATACTGTCAGTTTATATCAGAGTCGAATTAATTGTCATAACATTGGAGTGATGAACAGTTTTTGTTATGTTTTTTTTTTCTCTTAATTTTCTTAATGATAAGAACAAATATAATAGAGTAATTAATTTAACTTTTAGTTCTTCAATTTCTTTGCAATTCACTCTTTTGAACAGTTTTCCCACTTCCCAATGCGAACTGAACTTATTAAATAAATAATTCGATTGTGTAATGTTTGAAACGAACCATTTATTAGTAAGAAAAGTATAGACCTATTGCATCAGGAGCTAACGAGGGGTTCAGCATTAAACAAATTTATGAAAGATTAGTGCAATTTTTATTTGAAAATATTATTTTGAAAATTGTCAATTGCAAAATTAATAAAATATGAAATTAATTATTAATTAATTTTTTATTTTGACTAAATTTTGTTTTTCTTTTATGTCATTAGTTTTCCTTGCTTAATTAAACTTCTCATATCTCAAGATAAACTGAGGCTAACACAATAATCGGTTGTAAATCAAAAAGAACAAGTCTAAACGAAGCAAGACATTTACTATATTGAAAAAAAAATAAAAATCTAAAAAGCTGTTCATTCATTTTCTACACGCGCAATTTCATCATAATTATATTGTGATATAAACTGAAAAATAGAATTAAATAAAAGGATAATAGCTTTCTAACTGACATTTGAAACATTCAATATTATTTCATTCTTCTACCCACAATTAGATGTATGTATATTACCAGTTTGTAACCATAAATGTCGAAAGAAAAACGAAATAGTTTTCAAACAATATCAAAATTAAAATCCTACAAGACAATAAATGTTTGAATGTGGGTAGGCAGTAATCAATCATTTCAAATTGATCGATGATCTTGATCATATTGAATTTATGCATGTATACGTGCTTAATTAATTCAAATCAATCAACAAATGAATAAATAAACTGCAAACAAAATTCATGTCAAAATATTTTACCATTTTAATATAATTTTTTTTCTTATATTGCAATGTTTTGCATATTATTTTCTTACATAAAATTATAATAGAAAATGTAAATGAATATAGTTGCAAAAACATTTATTAAACAGGGATGCGAACCGGGTTCTGGTTGGATTCAGAGGTTTTTATTTCTTTTGGGCATTAACTGTTTTCGATAATTGGTGTTCACAAGTTTTAGGGGCTATACAATAATTTCCAAGGTGTTTTTACTGAGTTATAGCTTCCTAAAGTCACAGAACCCGAAAAAAAATAAATAAAACAAAAATCTTTGTCTTGATAACTTTGAGAAGCGATAACTCAGTCAAAATACCTTGCATATTAATGAATAACCCCTTAACAGGTAGGTGATAGACCCACTTAAAAAGCTATAAGAATCAATTTTTGAAAACAGACATGTAAATGCACAAAAGTGATGAGAACCTTCGAACCCAACCAGAAACCGGTTCGCATCGCTGTAATTAAACCGTATTACATATGATAATACATAATATAAAGTAAGAATATGTTTTCTATTAATTTTGAATATTTAAAGTGTGTCTGGAAATATCTGATTTTGTTAAAATACAAGTATCTGATCTGACTAAATACTGAAATAATGCCAATTAATAATTTATTTTGTGTATTTTAGACATACGATACACGATACAAAACTGCTTTCAATAAAAGTGAAAAAAAAAATGTAAAAGAAATGTGTGCCGTTGTAATTTTAAACCATAAAAAATATTATTACACCTTGCCTCAAGATGTTAAATAAATATCAAATTTCCATGTTCACCATGAAATTCAACACAATTTAATTGATTTATAAAATTATTTTGAAAAACGATTTAAATCTTTTTATTATATGTTGCATTTGTTTTATTTCTTTTGATTCTGTAATTTTTGCACTGGTTTGGTAACTATTCGATATTAATAATTAAATCAATAGCATGTTGATATTATTGCCATTATTGATTGGATTGCTATCATTTAAATTATTTTCTACCTCACAAAATATTGCTTTTTATGTGCCATAATTTTACATTATTTTCTAAATAATGAGTTGCAATAAAATGGATTAATACTTTTAGTATTTGATGTTGATTTGATCGTTGGATCTTTGGATCTTTGGATTGATCGTCCTTCATTCGTGATATTTGTGGGTAATTTATGGACTACACATGAGTTTTTATTAATACTTTTGCAGTAACTGTTTTAAAATAAACACGCATTTAATATTGGTTAAGAGTTAGCCGCTGTCAAAGCATTATAATTTGTGAATCAAACATCCTTATTTGGTGTTGATTTTCTTTCAATTTATAAATAGCGAATTTCATTGTCTTGAAATTATAAAAAAAAAAAAATATTAATTTATTTTCAAAAATTAGTAACAGTTATTTTTGATTGAGCTTAAAAACTTAACAACTATAAATAATCAATAAAAATGGAAAATTAATTCAATGAATAATGCATTATTTAAATTTGTAAAATATAAATTTTTTTACGAAGTCGCAAATCGATAAATATTAAAATGGATTTTTCATTTTTCATCATTTTATGTTCATACCTACCCATGCAAACGCCATTCATGTCAAAACTCATTGAACATTTGTATAAAGTTTAAAAATTTATCTATCACATTCTCAAAATGATCAATAATATACGAATAAATGCCAATATAATAGAAAATATTAAACTGTGGCAACCAGTTTGCTTCTGCAGTATTTCGATACGATTTACATTTTAATAAAATATACGAATTGGTTTTTCATATTAAATATTTAATTGCATATATTTATTTGTTTAGATATTGCAAACGAGGGTATCCCATTGATGACTTGCGGTTGATGTGTGTTATTATAGTCAGCTATGATCGTTTGCAATTTTCTCTATTATGAGTTTTTAATGTTTTACCACATGCCGGACATTTGATATTGTCAATTAAACCATCATATTCATTTTGAAATGATATAAAATTGGAAAACTTATGTTTTATGTGAATATTGATGGCAAATTAAATATTATAGTGGTAATGGGAAAATTGAAATGAGAAAAATTATTGTACGAGTTTATTTCAGTTTAATTTTTTTTTTCTTTTTCTTATTTTTTTATTGCATCGTTGCGTTTGTTCAATAAATATTAGATTCTGTATTTTATTTCTTGTTGTCGATGTGTTGTTGGATATTTTAGTGAAGGTTTTCAGGAAGACAAAAATATTTTGCACATAATTTTAAAGAGAGTTATTAAGTACCGCAATTTTATGCATCGATTTTTTTTTACAGTAAATTTTTATAATTTTAATTATCATTTTGAATTAACGTATAAACAAAAATATTACATTGTTGTTTAATTTGATACGGTTTTAAACTGTACACATTTGTATCGACCATGACAACAATCAATGCAATTGGGCATGTTTGTACTAAAAGAGCCCGGAAATAAATAAATAGGGATGCATCCTCGCATCGCGGGGCAGTCAGTCACATTATCTAAAGAAGTGATGATCAACTGTTATCAAAAGCCTCGTTCTATATTCACATATAAAAGATAATTGTGTCGTATAAGTGACGGCGCGAGCAATAGGGGAAAATTATGAGTAAAACTTGATATCTATACTTTGATTGTAATCATTGTAAAGTCCATCACTGTAGCTTTATTTTATCATAGTAATGATCGGACTTTATACATGTGGATTATGGAGTTTACAAAAAAAAAATAAAGCAAAACGTTCAAATCACTATTTTTGTTTTATCTCAAAATTTTGCTAGAAAAAATCAGAAATCAAATCAGAGTACTAGCCAAATATTTCCATAATAATATGCTAAGTTAAGTAACAAAAATTTAAATATAATTCAGTTTTATTTTAAATATTTTGTCGTTCAGTTCATTTTATTTGAGTCAACCTACTGGAAATAAATAACTAGCGCACTATTATACATTCAATCATAACTTAATGACAGAAAATTTATGGGAAAGATTAATTTTAAAACAACACTTATAGAAAATCTGTCTGACAAACTACAACCTCACCTAAAAATCTAGAATTTTATTAATTTACTTAAAAAAAATTTGAATATTTACTATTGTTAAAACTCAAGAAAACAATGCCTACTTAACAATAACAATGAATGGAAAGAACATTCTTACTACAATTAATTTGGAGCTTGAAGGCGTACACGCTCATAAATATTATTTTAATAGTTATACCTAAATTTTATTTGTTTTTGTTCAGGTTAGAATATAGCGCATATAATAATAAAATAGAATTATTTAAAACATTTTATTTCAGATAGAACATTGTGTGTCCTATAAATCAATGTAAAACATTTATGTCTTTTGAAAATGAACGTAATGTATTTAATATTATTATTTGGATACATTGATGTTACATGTTACTTATACATGAGTACGTTCTGCAAGATTAATGATATTTCTATAGAGAAAAATTGTATTTTCATATGTATTCGGTATTCCATTTTAAATCAACAAAAATATGCTTGTTAATTATATACACTTACGGGCTATTTTTCGAAAGTATTCTAACTAAGGGATATTTTAAGTAAACGATTTTGAAAATCTATTTAAAATATTTAATGATTTTTAACGTGTTCAATATTTCTTTAATATTTTAAAATGAGCGAATGACTTATGTTTATGATTTACATATTTTTCTCATATCAAATATATGATAATAATGATCTCATCTAATATCAAATGGCCTATAAAAACCTGATGTAGATTGTTATTAGATCATAGATCAGATAACTTAAAAGATTTTTTTTTTTTAAGAAATTAGTGAATTCTCCAAAATAATAATTTAATATTCTTAATCTTTCCTAGTGTTTTTTTACACAAATTATAGATTTTACATTAAGTATCATTAAAAAAAATCTGCTTTTTAGATCATTCCTACATAATATATCACAATGCATTACACTCGCACTGCGAAAATAAAATTATTAAGAATATACGTGTCAATCCCTCAAAAAAGCCTCATTTGTATAGTGAAAAATTGCCAACAGTGTTTTTCTATGTATTACAATATCTTTGGTGTTTATAATATCTCAAGCTATGTAATAATTGATCAGTAAAATTTCAATAATTTTTCGATAAATTTTATTTGTAATATTGATTTTTGTGCTGTAACAATTTCAGACCTAAATACATCACGTTCCTTCATATCTACACCGACTTAAGATGTGCGTTTAATTCAGAACATACCAAAATCTTTTAAGCATTCAGATTTACTGAATATTGGATGATAGTGTTCTTAGAAGTAATAAAGGTTGCATATTTAATCTTGAATCCATGAATGAAAAAGGGTATTATTACTAATTATTTAACACTTTCTTGATAAAATTTTGTATTCTATTTAGCATATAAATTTAATAGAAATATTTAAAGTGCCAATCATTATAAAATAAAAAAGTAATAAAATCTGACAGATATTGAAACTTAACGAACAAGTTGTGATTAGTATAACAAGCATAAAATGATATTCATTTACGTACTGTGTGTAACACAACGATAGAAAAATGTTTAATTATTCAAGAACCATTATCAAATTAATGATCAAATACTCTGTTTATTGTCGTCACACCTTGTTTTTATAAGTATTTTCATCTCGTTTTTTTTTCAAATACTATCCACATAATTAACTATATGCAAAGTATTTATACGCTTCAAACATGACACCATAATACAATTTCAGTGCATTGGCCATCAAATGCACTTCATTTTCAAATTATTAATTAAAGCATATAAATTTTATTTAGGACTGAACAAAGAAACGATGAAAATAGAAAAAATATTTAAACGAAATTGATACAGATCATGCTGCGACTATGTCATATCAGATTAAAAAAAAGTCTACTTTAATAAACAAATGGAAGCCATATAGCGAGAAATCAATTAACCAAACAGGTGAAATGATCATTAATCATAGTTTAGATATATAGATCAGCACAGAAATTCATTCACAGATATCACTGGTAGCAGGTACCTCTAATAATTATTAATATCAAGAGAAATGTTTATGTTATACATTTTGTATGTAATTTATCGATCATTAAATTATAATATACGAGTTGTTGTAGTTATGCACGCGTTAAAATGAAATGTTTGGAATTTTTTCTAAATCATTTTTTATTAAACAATTTTTTTTATTCCATATGATTTAGTAATTGATGGAAATTTGAATTTGTATTCATGTTTTTGATATACTAATCATTCATTGCATCATTTTCAAAATTATAATTGGATGTAATATAATTTGAAGTTTAGATTTCTGTTTATCACGATAGGTGATTTTTATGGTTGGTACATTAATTTGTGTATGAGTGCGTGAATTTAAAGAGGAGGAAAATTAGTAATTATGACTCTCTAGAATTAATTCACATTTTTGAATTTTTCATCAAATTTTTTGAACTAAGTATAAATTTTGTACAAAATTTAATAATATAATATAAACTTTAATATTCATTTTAATGATATTTTTTTTTTCTTTTTCCTGTTCTCTTGTTTTTATTGTACAAATTTTTCTACAATATCTAGAATGACGTAAGGTTAGTGATTTGTGTAAGATTTTTAAAGATTTTTAACACATACACGACATTTTTCGACAGTGTGTCCGCTTTTTGCTTACTTGTAGCGATTACAAACGTTAAAAAGCCGTGTCTGTGTTAAAATGCATGTACAATATATTAATACTATATGTTATGCCGTATAATATATCTTTAAGTCATCTAATAATCCACCTTTTTGCACTCAAAGAATTGGAATTAATTTAATAAATTTATATGCCGATTATAAATTAATTATTTAAAGAAAAAAAAAACAATTTAGAATAATTGTTGAAATTTTTTCTCGAAGTTTGATTTTTTTTCCCTACTTGATTAAATTGTTAGAAGAATTTAGTACTTGTAATCATACGTGCGCACGGGAGGGGAGGGAGCATTACCCCCCTCCCCCCAACCCACAAAACAAAAGATTGTGCATGTATGCTTGTAATATTTGGGCAGGAAATTAAATTAATAATTTTTTGATCTAATTTGATTGTTATTGGCGGATTAGTTTTGAAAATGTTTAATTTGATTCTTAAAAAAAATTATTATCAAATTATGTATTATAGTTTTCATTTTATAGATTAGATTAAATTAATTTTATATTTCTAATCATATCTGGATTGACGTAAATTAAAATAATAAATCGAATATTTTAACATTGAATCGGTCGTTAAGCTACGTATTTCAGTATTTAAAATTAATATTATTATTTTGTGTTGTTAACACATGGCTATCGCGATATTCAAGGAAATTACACCGCAGACTTTTATTCTGTTTATTATATATTATTATTCAACAATAACAATAACGCAGTCTAGTGCTATTGTGATATTGATGAGTTATAAGTATTATCTACCTACGAATATTTAGACGAAAATGAAATTAGCGAATCTAGCTTTATGGTTGATAAGAACATAGTGACGAAGTGGAAGCGTGCTGGACACATAACCTAAGAGGTCCGTGGATCGATGCCACGTTATCCTAGTTCTTTTTTTTTATTCGATATTTTTTAATAGTTTGTGAATCATTATTTACTGAACACAGAATTGTACCAGAAAGAACACTTATGATTGGAGATCAAGCTTATATGGATGTTTTTTTGGGCGCGAATTGTGGATTTCAGACATTGCTTGTCGGATCGGGTTTCCACAATCTAATTGATGTTTATTATTGGATGGAAAATGATAGTGTTAAAGATAAGATACTTATCCCGGATGTATATTTACCCAAAGCTAGGTGATTTACTAGAACATATGTGAATGTGTTTAAATTATGTAGAACTTATTTCCATATTTATTTTATATTATTACACACTATTATATATTATATAAGTATCATATATGGTTGGTTATGTTATAGGTATGTCAAAGAACAAAGAACTTTGGCATACAAATCACTCAAAAATTATCCTAAATTAACTTTGAAATTACTCTGAATTATTGCTCGAAGACGCCTTATAAAGTAAACACGATACATCGAAAATCTAAATCAAGATTCGCAAATAATTTGTTTTTATGATTATATGGGATAATTCACCGAACTGTCATCCATTTCATTTTCCAATTAGAGTATGACATTCAAAGCTCCATTTCCTGCGTAAAGTTACCTCTGATGATAAACAGATTAAACATGATATTCTAACTATTGATAAAAAAAATTAAGTTTTATCAAGTTGAAATTTCACGTATAACCTGTTTACTGGAGGTAGCTTTACTCGGGTAATGGAGGTTAGTATTCTATTAATTACAGTACGGCATTGAAAGTGGAGGTGAGGTCATTAACACGTGTGAAAAAAATATTTAATTTTATTTTTAATTGAAGTAAATTAAGTTTAAAAAAAAGTGAATACGACATTGGAATTAATGTAATTAAGAATTCATGTTAGTAACTTAAATATTCAATTAATTTCAAATTATTTTGTGATTGTCATCTAAATCGATAATTATTAACCTAAAAATTGATCATAAAAAGTTCGCAATTTTTAAAAAAAGGCCGATAAACGGATTCAAACTAATTCTAGTTTACTGATAAAAGAAGATTTATTTGATAAAATAAGATATAATTCTTTTAAATTTTCTACGTAACGAAAATTTCATTTATTAAATATGTATAAGCAAACATCAACGGATCTAACCAAATTGACCACTGGTAAAATACAATCATGGTTAAATTCATTTGATACAGTTTTAACTGATTGTGATGGTAAATTATATTATATTGTACTTAATTATGATCAATAGTTTTTAAATATTTTTTCAAAAAAATTCTCCTGTTTATCAAAAAGGTGTTCTATGGTTTTATGATTATCCGATAGAAGGCAGTTCAGAAGTCATTAATCGTTTTAAGGAATTGGGAAAAAAAATATTTTTTGTCACCAATAATTCAACCAAAACACGATCAGAATTTCTTGAGAAAGCATTAAATTTTGGATTTAACATGACCGAAGATGGTATCATTTCAACATCTTACGTCGCCGCCAAATATCTTCAGAAACAAAATTTTAATAAAAAAGTGTATTTAATTGGAACCGCTGGTATATCGAAAGAACTTGATGCTGTTGGTATTCGTCACACTGGCATTGGTGCCGATGTCATGAAAACTAATGTGGAAGAAATGGTGTACAACGAATTTATACCGGATCCAGAAGTTGGAGCTGTTATTGTTGGATTTGATGAGCATTTAAGCTTCCCGAAAATGTTGAAGGCTGCCTCATACCTTAAAAATCCAGATTGCTTATTTATTGCAACGAATTACGGTACTCGATGTATAAGACGAAACTGTCTTATTCCAGGAGCTGGTAGCATTGTTCGTGCAGTTGAATCGTGTAGTGGACGCAGTGCGTATATTATCGGTAAACCAAATCCATTGATTTGTGAAACATTATTTGATGAACATGGAATTGTTCCAGAAAGAACACTTATGATTGGAGATCAAGGTAATACGGATGTTTTGTTGGGCGCAAATTGTGGATTACAGACATTACTTGTTGGGACGGGTACTCACAATCAAAGTGATGTTAAGAATTGGATGGAAAATGATAGTCTTGAAGATAAGAAATTTATCCCTGATGTATATTTACCAAAGCTAGGTGATTTACTTAAACATATGTAAATGTGTATAAATTATGTAGAACTTATTTCCATATCTATTTTATGTTATAAGACCATTATATATCATATACATATATATATACTTTTAAATGTTTTTGTTCAATTCATGACACTCACTAATTATGTCCGTACTAGAAAAAAGTAAATTTATGTATGTTTAAAAATATATCTATTCTTCATTAATATTCGAAAATGGTTTTAAATTACTTATTACATAGAATTTCATTTTGTCCATCACTTTAGGATTGTTGCTCGCAAATGCTACGTAAATTATGAAAAAAAAAAAAAATATGCGCCCATCTACTTTGGTTGGATTTTGAAAGAATACTATACTACTAAAGCACAGTAAGCAAACGAGTAAAAAAAAAGTGTAAGGCTGCAAGAATAGTTAGTTATTGCTAACATTTCCGTAGGTTTCTCATTTGATGAATGAGTTAAAATAAAAACTCTATTCTTTTTTGCATAAAATGTTTACGGATGTGGTAGATTTAATTACAATAAAAATATTTAATTGAATCATTTTCTTCTTGTACCAATAACATATATATAGGACTATAGAGTCGTCCTATACTTAATACTTATAGCGATAGACATAACATTAGAGTATTATTTAAACATTGGTTGTTTAAACAATGGTAAGTTGGATAAAGATTTTATAATATATTAAAATTGTCGTAATTATTATTATTTGTGAGCCCTTTTAATTTTAATACATGAGAAAAAAAAGTAAGATAAGAAAAAGAAAAGAAAACAAAACCAAATCTTTTCTGGCTCTTAATTTAATTGAGAGCAATTTAACTTGTTGCTTTGTTGTTCTTGTTATGCTATGGTTTGTAAATATTTGTTTCTTTTAAAATTCAGATGGTTTTATTATTTTCAATATAATTATATTTAAATGTTTTAATTTATTAAACATTTAGGGTCTTAATGGTTTTAATTATGCCAAAAGCAATTTAAAATTTAATATTGTAGCTTGATGTACATTTCTTTTTTTTTACTTCATTTTTGAAAAAAATGAAGTATAGGTTTAGTGATTTTTTTTTTTTTTGTGTTTGTTGGTTTTCATTTGGTTTTTTCTCAGTATTGGATAAACGGATTTTGATGATTGACCTACCGTTGGACGCAGATTCGGAATTGTGACAAAATATATAGGTTTTGGTTTTGGTCAGTTTTGCTTTTCAGTTCGAAAATTCGAAAATGGTCGAAAAATTTGTTTTCTGGATTTTTCGACCTGATGGTCCGAAAAAACTCAACTGTATATTTTGATGTTGAATAAAATCTGCGTCTAACGGTACCTCAATCATCAAAATCCGTTTACTCAGTCCTGAGAAAAGTATACCCTGAAAATGAGTAAT